>CAUYQV010048969.1:0-11689 GCA_963574575.1 Galagoides demidoff | reverse complement strand
GCCTCCCAAGTAGCTGGGACCACAGGCGCCCGCCACAACGCCCGGCCATTTTTTTGGTTGCAGCCATCATTGTTGTTTGGCGGGCCCGGGCTGGGGATTCAAACCCGCCACCTTAGGTGTACGTGGCTGGCGCCTTAGCCGATTGAGCCACCGGCGCCGAGCCTCCATTTAGGACTTTTAAAATTAATTTGATAATCATTACATTGGTTGGATTAAGCACTACAGAAAGAGTCATCAAACAGTAACAGCCTCAATGGGCCATACATGACATAATCCAAGATTGCTGGAGCATCAGAAATACTTACAGTTGTACCACTCAGACTGAAACTTGGTCATGCTGGTCTGTATGACCAAAGGGCCAATAATGGTGTCAAATACAGCAGAATATCATGACCAGCCACATTCACCAGAGATTGTTTTCATTGTACAAGGATGCACTGAAAACCCAGAAACTGGTCATACTGCCAATCACAGCAATTAATTGACTCAGGTATATAATATGATTGCTAAACTGTGGTGGTAGATATATAGGTTAAAGGGAATGAACATTTATGGTTCTCACCACATCCCTGCGCTGCTTGATATTAAAGTACAACCTCCCTAGGTGCAGGGTAAGTAATGGCTTTCCCTCTAGGGCACAGTATCTCAGACTACTACCATTTATTACCTTACTCTTTCTCCATTCAACCCCTTCTTTTAACTTAGTATCTTATCTGAAAAGATCAGTTGTGAATGATGAAGAGCATTTATTTTATATTTAGAGCTGTATTATATCTCACACATCAGCTAGTGTGGGCCACTATAGGTAGACCATGTCTTAGACCATGACAACCCACAAAGAGAATCTACACTGCTGATAGGGGCTTTGGTCAGATTCCTCAAGGGCTACTTTGTAACCTAGAAGGTATAGGAAATAGACTACAATGGCACTGCTGTAGAATAAAGACATTTCATATCAGGACTGTACAAATTTTCAAAATTGTTCTGTAGAACTATACAGAAGGCCACATCTCTGTCAGATGTCAGGCATTTCACCTATTCCATACATCCACAGCTTAAATGTGAATCACCTCATGTGTACTAAAGGTTGAAAAGCAATGCTATCAATGTAAAAAAATACGTTCCAACATTTCTTAGCTTCATGAAGTTTTTCTCTACTATGAGATTACAGGTGAACATCAATGTATTTAGTAGGCCTAGAATCTTTCCATGGAATTTACATTAGTAGGGTTTATCTCCATTGCAAGATCTCACATATTTAATACCCAAGGGAATAGGGAAAACCTTTCATGATTTGAACATTGTTCAAATTGATTGATTCTTATGTGCTGCGCTGTTAGCAGATTTTGCATATTTTTTTCTTTTTTTTGAGACAGAGTCTCACTCTGTTGCCCTGGGTAGAGTACTGTAGCGTCACAGCTCACAGCAATCTCAAACTCTTGGGCTTAAGTGATTCTCTTGCCTCAGCCTCCCAAGTAGCTGGGACTACAGACGCCTGCCACGACGCCTATTTTTTGTTGCAATTTGGCTGGGGCTGGGTTCAAACCCGCCACCCTCGTTATCTGAAGCTGACACCCTACCCACCAAGCCACTGGCGCCACCCTGTTAGCAGATTTTGATGGCTCTCCTACATGCCTTAACTTCATGGAGTATCTTCAAAGTGAGCTCTTTCATATATATATATATATATTTTTTTTTTTTTTGAAAGCAGTCACTGTTTATTAACTGACCAGATTACAAAAACAATCAGGGCAGATACCTTAGTTCATTCTTCTAACAGGCCTATTGATTTGGTCTTCCCAGTTACCAGCATCTCCACCTTCTACAAAGTGGGTTGTTGTCAGGATCTGCTTCTGACACCACTTGTCAGGCCCCAGGACTGGCCAGGTCTTGGCCCTGGCTTAGGTAGGTTCTAGACATGGACCGCTAAGCTACCTTGCTCAGGAACAGTTTCTGTTAGGTGCTTGAGGGCTATCTACTTTAACTGAAGAAAGAGAGAGAGAAAATCTTAGAGAGAGTAAAGCAGTCTTCTTAGAACAGATATATCTTAGTCTTTGGTAAAGCTTGGTAATCTTCAGCAGAGAGATGCTGTGCTGGTGTTCTGCAGGCAGGAGAGGAGACAGAGTCAGAGTAAGCGTGTCTGTGATAATGCGCATGCTTTTTGTCTGCCTTCTCCTCTAGCCTAAAATAAGGCTGAGCTCCTGCTTCTCAACACCACAGGTGTAGAGACTGCCAATTCACCAATGCTCTAATCTCGCGAGCTCTCTCATGCTTGTTAGAACTAAATCTCTCTCCATGCCCTTTTCACCAAGGTGTTCCATTACAGGTATTTCCTATAATTCTCACTCCTCCTAGCCATAGGTTATACGGGCTGCTATAGGTTGTTCTTTTTCTTCATTCCACCCCATGGAGATGATATCTTTAAGAGCCACAAGAAGTTATTTGCTTCTTTGAAGCGTTTCCCAACAGTATACATCTCATGAATCAGATCTTCCATGCAAATGATGCCATATTTACCAAGAAATTGCACAAACTGTTATCAGTCAAAGCAATTTGTTTCTTATTGATTTTGCCATAACTACGCTTGTAGATTAGCTCATTTACTGACTTCAGTTTTGGTACCCCCATGCAATATACGATTCTACAATCCTCAGCATGTTAATGGAAGCCTTGTTGAGCTCAACAAAAGTTCCATTGAAGATCTGGTGAAGGCAAAGAAGGTGCAACACCTTTCAGCCCTTTGGACTCACACCATGATATGTCTGATCCTGATGACAAATGCCAATTTGGGTTCTGCAGGTACATAGAAGTTGCCAGCTTTTTTTGCCATCCTAATCTCAGTTCTGTACATCTGCCTGTATTCTTTATAATGCTTAGCTTTTTCATAGATAAGCTTCCTCCTTGTCTTACAAAGCATCTTTTGGGCACACTTCTCAGACACTTGATCTTCAGCTCTGCAAAATTCTTTTGCTTTTTTTATTAAGGGTTTCTGGCACAGCAAGAACCTTCTTTTTCTTCTCTTTGACACCCTCCATGGTTGCAGCCAGAAAAAGAGGAACTGGTCTTTCATATCTTTAAAGTGAACGGGGACAACAGAACATGTTCACAAATTGGTTACATTAGTAATGTTTCTAATCATTAGAAGTAAGACTGTGATTATTAAGGCATATGGACTGTCTAAATGATTTTCCTCATTCCTTACATAAAAAGGGTTTCTCTGTAGTGTGTTTTTATATGTTCAGTAAGATGAAAAAACCCAGCGAATGCTTTTCTGTATTCCTTACATTTATAGGGTTACTCTCCACTATGAATCCTTACATGTTCAGTTAGACTTGAGGAAAAAGTGAAGGTTTTACCACATTCCATACATAAGGCATTTCTCCAGTGTGAGTTTTCAAATGTGCAATATGACATGAAAAGGAAGCAAAGGCTTTCCCACATTGGTCACATTCAAAGCATTTTTCTCCTGTGTGACTTCTCATATGCTGAATACATCCTGTATGGAACAGTTTCCCACATTCCCCACATCATAAGGCTTCTTACTATTGTGCATACGTACATGTTTAGTAAGGCTTGAGCGCCAAGTGAATGTTTTTCCACATTCCTTACATTCATAGGGTTTCATTTCAGTGTGAGTTCGGAAGTGATCATTAAGGCATGAAGAATTTCTGAAGGATTTTCCACATGCCTTACATTCAAAGGTTTTCTCTGTGGTATGGGTTTTTGAATGTTGAGTTAGTAGACCACACCTATTATAGGCTTTTCCACATTCATCACATTTATAGGGTTTCTCACCAGTGTGAATTCTTACATGATCAGTTAGGCTTGAGGAAACAGCAAAAGCTTTCCCACATTCTTTACATTCATAGGGCTTCTCTCCAGTGTGTGTTCGTATATGTCTAGTAAGATATGAACGCTCAATGAAGGCTTTCCCACATTTTTGACATTCATAGGGTTTCTCTCCAGTGTGTATTCGTAAATGCTTAGTGAGGTATGAGCTTTTAGTGAAGGCTTTCCCACACTCCTTGCATCTATATGGTCTCTCTCCCGTGTGAGTTCGCATATGAACTCGAAGATAAGAAGAAGAGGTAAATAGTTTCCCACACATGTAACAGTCAAAGAACTTCTCTCCAGCATGAGTTCTCAGATGTGCAAAAAGAGATGATAAAGAAACAAAAGCTTTCTCACACTGGTCACACTTAAAGGGTCTCTCTCCTGTATGACACCTCATATGTTCAATAAGGCCTGAGGATGTACGGAAAGCTTTACCACATTCCTTACACTCATAGGGCTTCTCTCCAGTGTGAGTTTGTATGTGTTTAGTTAGGTCTGAGTGCATGGTGAAGACTTTCCCACAGTCCTTACACTTGTATGGTTCCATTCCAATGTGGGTTCGCATGTGATTATCAAGATAGGTAGGATTTCTAAAGCCTTTTCCACATTCCTTACATTCATAGGTATTTTTTACAATGTGTGTTTCAACATGCACAGCACAGGTCGTGGAGTCAGGAAATACTTTCCCACAGTGCTCACATTCATAGAGTTTTTCTCCATAGTGAGTTTTCCTGTGTGCCTCAATGTGTGACTGATTAACAAAAGTTTTCCCACAGTCATTGCATTCAAAAAATTCATCCTGTGTGTACTTTCTCTGGAACCCAACATTTAAAGTCAGGCTGAAGGATTTTCCACGTTCAGCAAACACAGAATGTTTCCCTCTAGTAGAAGTTTCCTTGTGCAGAGAAAGGAAGTCTTCTCCATACTGATTATATTCAGAAATGTTCTCTTCATTTTGAATACTCATGTGTGTCTTAAGGCATGAGTGTTCACTGAAGACATTTCCACATTGTTTATAGTCATAGAGTTCCCCTCTGTTGTGGTCTCTTGCCTGTTGATTAAGGAATGAGTGATGAATAATGATGAATAAAGCATTTTATCAGACAGATTAATAAATTCCACCCAACTGAATTTCTTTCAACTCAAAGAAAGGAACTCTACTGCAAAAATCCTGTATCATCTATTCTAATCTTGAAAAAAGTCATATAGCTTTTCATGATATTATTTTAAAAGTTGCATGTCTAGTTATATATGTTGAAAACGTATATATATGTGTTTGTGGGAACAACGAAATATTCAGGTTTATGGCTCGGCGCCTGTGGCTCAATCGGCTAAGGCGCCAGCCACGTACACCTAAGGTGGCGGGTTCGAATCCCCAGCCCGGGCCCGCCAAACAACAATGATGGCTGCAACCAAAAAAAAAAATGGCTGGGCGTTGCAGCAGGCGCCTGTGGTCCCAGCTACTTGGGAGGCAGAGGCAGGAGACTCGCTTGAGCCCAGGAGTTGGAGGTTGCTATGAGCTGTGATGCCATGGCACTCAACCCCGGGGGAAAGCTTGAGGCTCCTTCTAAAAAAAAAAAAAAAAAAGACATGGCATTTCATTCCACAGATCTCCTGGGCGCTGGTGGGCCTGATTCTACAACCATGGGGCATCTAGATTTTTTATTTACCCCAGGAGTTTGGGCTGCCCTGACCTCTAAGATAAACAGCATTCTTGCTGGCTGACTGTGTGTCAGTGTGGCCCCCATTTGTTCCCACAGCTCCACACTTAGCCTTGCTTTCCATCTGGGTCACCATCATACATATCCAGCCTGGACGCCAGCCGAGAGTCACGCCCCTCGGTTCTCAGCACCCTGCTTGCCCTGCTTTCCTCCTCATGCTGTTTGCTTGAGTCTTGTGGGTTGGATGCTCAGACACTGGCCTGCCCACCTGGCTCTAAACACACCTTCATGTGGGCTTTCAGGGTAACAGGTGCTTTGTCCTTCCTTCCAGGTGTGTGTTCTGGATCTGCGGAAGTGACCACAAAATGTCACGGAAAAAAGAGACAAAGGATTCTAAAGGACCAGCAGGGAATGTGTGAGGCTGCGGCACTGTTCAGACACAACTCTTGTCAGCTCCAGGACGGCGCAGACTGACCTGGTTAGTGTGTACTCTGAGACCAGCCTGGCCCTGGCTGCAGGAGGCTGTATTTTTATCATAATCTTCATTAAGAAGTTTATAAAACACAAAAGGCAAACAAGAGCAAAAGCAAACACACGGTCATATCAAAGGGGGAATGAATGGTCCCCGCCGAGGACAGTCAGCCCGGGGAATGCGAGGCCACCAGGTGGATGGTACATGTTTCCATCCGGAACAGGCTCTGTGATGACTGAACACAACAGAGTGGAAAACAATTTTAAAAGCTGTGCCAAAAAAAAAAAGTAAAGAAAAAGAAAAATGCTGTGATAAACCTACCAAAAGGGGAAGAACAAAAAGCCCCACAAACCCCCTCGCTGTGGCATCACTTTGTTTTGTTTTGTTTCATTTCCCCTAACGATTTGGACACTACAGTGGCTCTCGGAAAGGATCTTCAGCGACCAGTTTGTACCATGAGAAGTGCAACTTCATCATCCGACAATGCCTTCTCCTTTCTAGGACCTTTGTTCGGTGGTTTATCTCTTGGCTGGGACTCTGTCATCGGGGCCTGCGGTTTGAGATGGAAACTGGTGTTGGTGTTTGCTCCTTCCCTCCATCGCCTGCCGCCCCCGCCACCTTCCTCCTCTGTCTGGGGAGGTCTGGCTTTCCCTGCACCCTCCATAGGCACAGCCACATGGACACGATGAGATCTCCGGTGGACAGCTTTCCCCACCTCCACCATCCCTGCCACCCCCTTTGCGTCCTCCCCCACTCCCACCCCCGTCTCTCTCTCTCTCTCTCTTTCTGTCCTTTGTCATAGTCACTTCAGATCTGAGGTCTCAAGGGCACTTTTGGTGCATAACAAGTGCTTTACGTAAGAAGGCAGGGCCGGGGAACTTTTTACAGGAGAAAAAAAATGACTTATAAGAGAAAGAGCCTGGAGTATTTTTGAAAAAAAAAAATATTTTTATGTTAAAACAGTTTTAAAATCCTAAAATGGCCATCAGACATAGAGAGCTTTGTGTGATTCATATTTTAAAAAGAATTTAAGAAGACATAGGCAGGGTCTGCGGAAACTCTTCCCTCCCCCCTCAGCTTCGTGAAAGGTGGTCAGGAAAACACCCGTGGAGGTCGCCCCTGGGGGTGATCACACCTGAGGCAGCAGGGGCCTCCATCAGCCAGTGAGAAGGATCCCAGCTCTGGGTTGGAGGAAGAGCAGTGTGTGTTTACTGTAGCAGTGATAACGGGGGCATGCTTGGACCCTGAGGAAGTGTTTCCAGAACCAGAAGGTACGCTGGAGAAGCCCACACCTCAGCTGGATCCGCCTGTCACCCACACATTCCCTCAGCAGGGCAGCAATGGCCGCTCCATCAGGAGCATGTGACAGGCTATGCCTTTTCCTCAGCACTGTGGCAATGGCCAGTCCATCAGGAGCATGACAGGGGCACCAGTGGCTTCTCCACCAGGGGCCTACAACAGGCCACACCTTTCCCTCAGCAGGGCAGCAATGTCCTCTCCACCAGGAGCTTGATGGGGCAGCAATGTCCTCTCCACCAGAAACCTACAACAGGCCACATCTTGCCCTCAGCAGGCTGCTCCACCAGGAGGGCATACTCAGCAAGTCCTTCCATGCAGATCCCACATAAAGGCCCCTGGCATATCCCTTGGTCTAATGATGACAAAAGTGAATGTGGAAGGGAGATATTTTTTCAGTGCTGAACATGAATTACATAGGTAGAAAGTCACTAGAAATTTCTGCCGCCTTTATAATTCCTTTCTCTCACAAGAGACTAGGAGAAAGATTCTCTTTTCTTTTAAATAACGAATCTTTTTACTGTTTTTAAAAAATTAAACAAAGCTTTGTGTTCCTAGAAGAGCTTCCTTTCATTGGTTCAGGCGACCTTTGTACTCCCATTGTCATGAGCCGACACTGACTTATTTTTTTGGATTAGCAACTGGGGAACGGTCCAAGGACAGGGCCTCCTCTCTCACGGGCTTTCCTGTGGGCAGAGGAGGACCTGGAGAAGTTGGCCAGGCCCTTGAGGGCTGCCGAGTCAGGCAGTGAGAATGGTTCAGTCCAGTGTGTGTTCTAGCAGCAAGACAGGGTGTCATCAGAGGGTGACGTCCATCCACAGAGCTGAAAAACAGCCTTCAGGGAAAGACCAGGACTAGGAATGTGCTGGGACCAGCCACAAAAGCCAGGGTGTGTTAATCATTCTCAATTAATTCACCATCTTGCACTTGGTTATGTGAACTCTTCAAACCCTCAAGACCAAAAGACTGCTCTGTTTCTGAGATGAGTATTTTATTCAGGCTCTGTTCCCTAAAAACTTAGCAAAGAAGGCCAAAGTTATGTGGCATCACCACGCCCGTCTTGGAAGATTGTCTCCAGACAAGTTGACAGCTTCCTGCCCTGAGGACTCATTAGGTTTGGGGGGGCAGTCTGTGGGGGGCCCAGATGAAGACCATCTTTACTGCCCCTCTCATAAAAATGCACTCATCTCTACAGAGTGTCAGCCATGAAATGTTAACCCATCGTTGGGCTATGGCTTGCATTTCACAACCAGAATGCCACAGGATGGTGCTGGTCAGATGTATCGTGAGGCATTCGTTAGACAATTTTCACATGAGTGTCAGTAGCCAGGGTGTCTCCAAAGCGTTGGCTGTAGTTTGGTATGTGAACTCATTGGAATCATCAAGTTGGCCCCTGGGGCTGTGTGACCTTGGATGGGCTCCATCCTTGTGCCCTGGAGGAACCCTCGGACCGGACGAACGGAGACTGTCTGCATCCCGGCTTCCCACATGCCACTGGCCGAGAGGGCTGCCCAGCATGAGGACATGGCCAGCACCCTCCTTCATCCTTGGGCTGCCAGAAAGTTGGCAGGTTCATCTTTGTCATCAAGGGTGGTGGCCTGGTTGGAATGTTTTCGTTCGTTTACAGCTCTTAAAAAATGGTGAGGAAAGTGTGTTAGTGACCAAATGTAACCTTGAGAGGAGACAGCACAAGGGTCCCTTCTGAGGTCTTTCTGAGGGTTTGAAGTGGCTGATAGCTGTGTACCGCACACCTGGGAAACGGATGCTGCCCACAGGGGACCAAACGGGCCGGACGAAACAGGGCTCAACCCTCTGACCCCACAGCTCTGTAGGACTGGACTTGTTTCGTCTTTTTAAAACCAGATCATGGAGCCAAGTGAAGTGCACTTTGTCAAACGTAAGGGTCTGCTTTGTTCCTTGTTATTTTCCTCTCTTCTAACCTTTGTTTCACTTTTTTTTTTTTTTAATTGTGTTTGTTGTCCGATGAAGAAATGTTCTTTCCACCACTCACTGAAGTTTTGAATTCTGGCTTCTGCGGTTTTTATTGTCTGTGTCAGACGTACAGCCAGACGTGGTTCTCCATCAGCATTTTCCAGATTCTGTTCAAACGACATCCACCCCCCTGTTCCATTCTCTTCTCCACCCATGCTCACCCTCACGCTCTTTGGAAAAAAAAAAAAAATAAGAATCACCTTGTGTGTCGTAGCTCATTTGTTTCAAGAGAGAATCAACAGATCATATTCAGTGTCTTGAATAAATTGCTCTATTTTGATATTAGAGAATTTGGTGGGTGTGCTTCCTTCCTGGTGACCGGGGACACACTGCCCCTGTGGCAGGAGGCAGAGCTCAGGGTCGCCGCATGCCAGGGTGTGAGAGCCTGCTACCACCTCTGCTCAGCACGGCGAGGTAGCTATCACAGCACCCTGTGCAGGGTGCTTGCTTTATCATTTTATTTCAGGCTGGCTATTTATAAAAAGGCCACACAAATTAATTTTCTCTTGTCAGCAGTTAGGTTCATCAGGAGTTTGAATTCAAGGACTAGCCCTGAGTAAATCTGATGAACTTTCCAATTACAGGACGGGGTGGCTTCTGACCTTTACTTCTGCACAATGCAGGCTGGCGTGTAGCAAACACGGACCAATGTTTTCTCTGTGCCTCACTCTGACCCATGTTTTCATTTATGCCACTTTAATCAATCGGTGGGTATTGTATAATGCAGTTAGTTAACATTGCTATCCCTGTTCTATGAAGGAGACAGTAGATTCAGAGACCCAAGGAGAAGGGTTTACTCTGAGAGTAGTGGTTCTCAACCTATGGGTCGCAGCCCCTTTTTATCAACGAAAAGACACTGCAGTGGGCAACACCTGTGGCTCAGTGCATAGAGTGCCAGCCCCATATACCAAGGGTGGCGGGTTCAAACCAGCCCTGGCCAAACTGCAACAAAGAAATAGCTGGGTGTTGTGGCGGGCGCCTGTATCCCAGCTACTCGGGAGGTTGAGGCAAGAGAATCGCCTAAGCCCAGGAGTTGGAGGTTGCCATGAGCTGTGTGATGCCACCGCACTCTACCTAAGGTGATAAGGTGAGACTCTGTCTCTACAAAAAAAGAAAAGACAATACGTTGCGGCATTAGGAAGGTTGAGAACCACTGCTCTTAGAGTCTAAGAAAGTCCTCACCATGAAGGTGAGTCACAGAAACTTGTTTCCCTCTCATGCTGCTTGTCCGGCTGTAGACAAAGCAGACGTTGGAGCTCCATCTGGGTTCAAGACTCCTGTGGAGAATTGCCTGGGAAATATCCAAATGCCTGTGGCACATCTCAGATTCCTGTCTTGAATTGGCAAGTTTAGACTAAATGTTGGCCAGAGCAGTGACTCACACACCTGTAGTCCTGGCACTTTGGGAGGCCGAGGCATGAGGATCGCTTGAGGCCAAGAGTTTGAGACTAGCCAGGACAACATAGAAAGACCCCATCTGTATAAAATATTTAAAAATTAGCCAGGCGTGGTGGTGGTGAATTGTGTTTCTTGTACAATGCAGAAATGTTCTACCATTCACTGAAGTTTTGAATTCTGGCTTCTGTGGTTTTTATTGTCTTGTCAGGCATCCAGCCAGACGTGGTTCCTCATCAGCATTTAGTCCTAGCTGATTGGGAATCTAAAGCAGGAAAATCACTTGAGCCAAGGCGTTCGAGGCTATAGTGAGCTAAGAGCCACCCCAACCTGGGCAACAGAATGAGACCTGTTTAATTTAAAAATTAAAAAAAAAAAGAGGTGGCGCCTATGGCTCTGGGAGTAGGGCACCAGTCCTATATGCTGAGGGTGACGGTGACGGGTTCAAACCTAGCCCTGCACCCCCCCCCGCCAAATTTTTTTTTTCTTTAAAAGACTAAATACTAAATGAACAATTGTCACCTTCTTGGGGGGAACCTTCAGTGGTACCCTTCCCTGCAGTGATTCTAAAAATGTTTTCCTTGTTCATTGAGGCTCCTCCTTTTATTTATTTGGGGAATCTAACTTTCTTTTTTTTTCTGAGACAGAGCCTCAAGCTATCCCCCTGGGTAGAGTGCCATGGCATCACAGCTCATAGCAACCTCCAGCTCCTGGGCTCAAGCGAGTCTCCCGCCTCCGCCTCCCAAGTAGCTGGGACCACAGGCACCCGCCACAATGCCCGGCCATTTTTTGGTTGCAGCCATCATTGTTGTTTGGCGGCCCGGGCTGGGGATTCAAACCCGCCACCTTAGGTGTACGTGGCTGGCACCTTAGCCAATTGAGCCACAGGCGCCGAGCCTTTTTTTTTTGAGACGGAGCCTCAAGCTGTCCCCCTGGGTAGAGTGCCATGGCATCACAGCTCATAGCAACCTCCAACTCTTGGGCTCAAGCGAGTCTCCTGCCTCCGCCTCCCAAGTAACTGGGACCACAGGCGCCCGCC
>CAUYQV010048967.1:0-95612 GCA_963574575.1 Galagoides demidoff | reverse complement strand
TTTTATATTATTTTTGTTAATTCTATAATGTTAAACTTTAATAATAACAAATAATTGTTGTAAACTGATTATCGAGAACTGCTTATCAAAGTTCGCATTGTTGATCAGTTGTTAGAATTTGACCACCATTGTTTGGACTTAATGAACAATGGCATTTTTTGGCATTGGCAGTGATGAAAACATTTTGTAACTGTCTCTCAGACGATACACATCATACTTCGTGCTAGTGCTAGTTAAACAAGTGATGTCAACAATTCAGCTATTCAGATAATTTAGGTAAATTATTTATTTCATGAATTTAGCAGACAGTACTCGTATTATTTATATTTTATAGTGACGGCAAAAAGTCTAGCACTGGCCTTGAAAGTGACACTTATGACTTACAAGGTATCATTATTGAAAAAATATATTGATAAGGAAAAGGTTAAATCTTGGGCATCAGCAAAAATCACAATAGAGAACAAACGGTCAGAAATATTTCATCATTTTGAAACAAACCATGTTCCATACAATAATGCACTAAAAATTGTGGGATACACGCTGTCCTTACCAGGAACTAATGCTGCAACTGAATGTGTTTTTCCTATGGTAAATAAAGTATGGACATCAGAAAAATCACAATTAAGTGTTGAGACTTTGAAAGCCATTTTATGTGTGAAATATAATTTAACAAACTCTTGTGAAAATTTTCATGACCTTTTAAACAACGACAGCAATCTACCAAAAAAAAAATCACTCAAATGAGAAATATGCCAAAGAATAAAATAATACTATATATAATTTTTAATGTATTATATTTGTAAATTGTACTTATGTTGAAATTAAAAAAATAATTACAATACTATTTTTGTGTTGTATGAAAATTTTTGTTGCTCCATATACACCAAATTTTTAATTAAGAAACCTCTACCCCACCCTGGTCAATGGTGTCCTGCTTTACCAATGTTAAAATCTGGTCACCTTATTAGGGATATGATTACAGAGGATGGACAAAAGGAAAACAGAAAAAGAAGATAAGTGATTTGAGAGGAACCTTAACTTCAGTACAAAGCACTGTGGAGCCCTGCCCCTTTAAGACGCTCCCCGCCCGCCCCCCAGCACTCGGATGACTCTGGCGGCAAGCCCTAGCCCAGAGGTTTTCTGTCAGGGCGGGGCTGTTCCACTCTGGGCAAGTGATTTTAGGGAGTTGGGAATGTAGAATATTTAAACTTTGTTGAACACCTGAAGAATTGCTCCATACCAGATAAAGAGATGAAATACCTCTTTTCTTCTGTCACCTTGGGTTGGCCAGAGGAGTCTGTATGTCTGGACATAAGGCTTTCAGGGTATTTTAAAAAAAATCGCAGCGGTGCCTGTGGCTCAGCTGGTAGGGTGCTGGCCTCCTATACCACGGGGTGGGGGTAGGGTGGGGGGGTGGGGTGGGGTTCAAACACAGCCCCGGCCAAACTGCAACAAAAAGAACTGGGCGTTGTGGCAGGCGCCTGTAGTCCCAGCTACTGGGGAGGCTGACGCAAGAGAATCACCTAAGCCCAGAAGTTGCGAAGGTTGCTGTGAGCTGTGATACAACAGCACTCTACCGAAGGCGACATAGTGAGACCTGTCTCAAAAAAAAAAAAATCATTTCTGTGATTTGTGAGCTTGGTTTAATTAGGGTATTTCTATGACTTCCTGCTCTTGGATTGTTTCACTATCCAAACTCTGTATAAAGATCATAAATACCTTAAAATAATAAAAGTACCAAGTAAATCCATACAATGAACGTAGTTAAAGAATTCGTTTAGTTAAAGAAACGCAAGCACAAGAACCATGACAGGACCGTTTGCCTTGCCTTCATGAGATTTATGACTGAAGCACTGGTGTATGAAATAAATACAGAGCTAGCCTGGTATTTGGGGCAACATACTGGAAGCGTCACAAAGATAGGTACGCTGTCTCCCAGTTTTTGGCCGGGGCTGGGTTTGAACCCACCACCTCTGGCATATGGAGCCAGCACCCTACTCCTTTGAGCCACAGGCTGCCCAAATCCCTGCTGCTTTAAAAACTATTTCTTTGTCTCTTGGCTTGCTGCCCCACCAAACCACTGGATGTGAACCCCGTAGTAGCATGTTGGGGCTGGTACCCAACAACTTAGTATTCTGTGGAAAGTGTAAGTGGGGGTGCTTTAGACCCCCTTGCCTCAAACTGCTGCTCACCACAATTAAGGAAAACTTTTCTGCTCTTATAAGCCCAAGTACTAGAGTGGTCTGTGATTGAGAAACTTCTCCAAAGCATTACACTGGGATACCAGCTCAGGCAGGGTCCCTTACTTTCCCCCTGTACCCAAGCTGTGGTGGTGGGTGCCATACAGGGGGCACACACCATTGTGTAGCTTTGTACTGACCAGGGACCTTCAACCTTTAGGTTTTCACATCACCAGATCACTTGCAGATGTTTCGCAGCACCCACTTGGATTGTAGTGGATACACAGGGGCTAGACCCAGAGGAGCAGCAGGATTCACAGAGGTGTAGCCCTCCCTTAGGGAGTTCCACTTCTAAGGGAAGGGGGAGTGCATTGCACAATGGGAGGTCCCAATAGGACAAAGAGATCCAGAGCACAGGCTTTCCTGTGTCTCAGAGCTTCCCACTTGTAGGCAGAGAATGTACCTCTTTCAGCAAAGATGAGGTGCTTTTTTGGACTCTGTGGGGGAAGACTGTGGTTTCACACCAATGGCCAGGAAGACTTAGTGTTTGTGAAGGAACAAAGTGAGAAGGACGTCTGCTCCCTCTCATCCACTGCTATGGACACATCCAGGACTTCTTTTGCAGGTGCTCCTCATAGATTCACCTGTGAATAGCCTTTCTGGGGCATTTTAGGGTGACTGTATCCTCCCTGGAGGTGTCCCTCAAGACTCAGTCTGTGATGAGAGGTAGGGTACCTCCCTGTCTTTATATAGAATAGCACCTTCCTGCAGATAATCAGTACTATGTCAGAACTGAGTATCTTAAGCACAGGGGCATGACAGGGAAGTGGATCATTTTCCTGCCAGCATGGTAGTGGAGTTGGGATGCCACCATCCTCTAATCCCCTCATTGGCGATTTCAGAGCATTTCACCAGAAGTATCCCCCACTACACTCCCCCAGGGCTGGATTATACATGCCACCTGGGTGTTGCATATACCAGTCTGCTGCTGTTGCAGCCAGTGCTTACCTGTGAGCACCAGCTACTACTGGCCTGCAAGTTGAAATGCTCATCTCAGTAAGTACTTAAAAAAGTACCCACTACTGGAGAGTAAGATAAGCTTCTGCAGATACTGCAATTCCAGCCCTGCAGGAGGTAGTGAACCTTCTCACACTCCCAGTACAGCATCTGAGAAACCAACCACTCAAAAGTTATCTATAACTAAGGAACACACGCACAGTCTTTGCCACTGAAAGCACCCAGCACTGAAGCCAGGCAATCATAAACAATACAAATTATAGTCGCTTCCTCAAGGGGGAGCAAAAGATATCCAATTGAATGAACTCAAAAATAATAAGAAATACTGGATCCAGATGAGAAGGAACCAGAGAAACAATTCTGATAAAAAAAAAAAAATCCAGCAGAGTTTTACAATATCCCCAAAGGATCTCACTAGCTCTCCAACAAAAACGAAATATTTCAAATATTAGATAAATAATTCAAAACATTGAGAGTGGCGCCTGTGCTCAAAGGAGTAGGGCGCTGGTCCCATATGCCAGAGGTGGTGGGTTCAAACCCAGCCCTGGCCAAAAACTGCAAAAAATAAAAAAATAAAAAAAAGGAAAGTAAAAAATAAATTCAAAATATTGACTATAAAAAAGCTCAACAAAATCCAAGAGAAAATTGAAAACCAACACAAAGAAATCAGAAAAACAATTCAGGATATGAATGAAAATTTTTCTAAAGAGATAGATACCTTAAGAAAAAAAAACCCACTACCTTTAGAAATGAGAAAGTCATTTAGGAAATTACAAAGTAGACCGAAAATTTTTAACAATTGATTATATGAAGCACAAGAAATTATTGTGAAGTTCAATGACAAGTCAGCTGAATTAAAATAAAGAAAACATTTTTAATTCAAGAAACAGGGAATTATGTAAAGCATCCAAACCTATTAAATATTTATACCTATACTTATGTCATATAAAACAAACAGACTTTAAAGCAAAAGACATTAAAAAGAAAAGAGAAAAAAGGTCATTACATAATAATGAAAGGATCAATTAAACAAGAACATATAACAATCATATATATATATATATATATCTAACACAAGAGCACCCTGATTCATAAAATCAATACTACCAGACTTAGGAAAAGAGATAGACAAGAATACAATAGTAGCAGGGGATATCTGCTACAATGGGGCCCCAGTGACAACTCTAGACAGATTATCAAGGCAGAAAACCAAAAAAGAAATGTCAGACTTAAACTGGACTCCAGAATGGGCCAACCATATATTTACAGAACATTCTACCCAACAACAGCAAGATACTTATTCTAATAAGCACATACAACAATATCCAAGTTATACTGTATGTCAGGCCATAAACCAAGTTTCAATATATTTTAAAAAATGTATTGAAAATGATTTTAAGTATCTTCTTAGATCACAGTCAAATAAAGCTATAAATAAATTCTAAGAAGAACTTTCACAATTATACAAAAGCATGGATATTAAACACCCTGCTCTTGCATGATCCTTGGGTCAATAATGAAATCAAGATAGAAATCAAAAAAAAATTCAAAATAGATGAAATTGTGACACAGCATATCAAAACTTCTGAGATACAGAAAAAGCAGTGCTAAGAATTCAGTTTATTGTACTAAAGCCTACATCAAAAAAGATAGAAAGCTCACACATTAACATCCTAATGTGGCATCTCAAGAAACTAGAAAAACAAGAACAAATCAAACCCAAAGCTAGGTGACCAAAATAAAGACCAAAGCAGAACTAAACAAAATTGGGCCACCAAAAGTACAAAGAATCAATGGAAAAATAAGTTGGTTCTTGAAAATATAAACAAAATTGACAGACTTCTAGCTAGATTAATCAAGAAAATAGACAGAATTCAAAAAACCTCAGTGAGAAGTGAAAAAGGAGACATCATAACAAATGTCACAGAAATGCAAAAGATAATCATAGGCTACTATGATCATCTCTATGCCCATAAACCAGAAAACATAAAGGAAATGGATAAATTACTGAAAGCATACAACTTCTCAAGCATGAATCAGGAAGAAATGGAAATACACTGCAGACCAATAATGAGTAGTGATATTCAATCAGTAATCAGAATTTCCCAAACCAAAAAAAAGTCCAGGACTAGACAAATTCACAGGTGAATTTTACCGGACATATAAAAGGGAACTGGGACCAATCCTACTGAAATTGTTCCAGAAGATCAAGAAGGAAGGAATCCTGCTGAACTCATTCTACAAAGCCAGCCTCAGCTTGACACAAAAATCAAAAAAGAGTGCAACAAAGAGTGAAAACTACAAACAAATATCACTGATGAACAAAGATGCAAAAGTCTTCAACATAATACTACTAAACCAAATCTAAATGTCCATGAAAAATATAATGCACCATGATCAAGTGAGTTTTATTCCAGGGATGCAAAGATGGTTCAACATACACAAATCAATAAATGTGATTAACCACAAAAACAGAAGAGCAAACAAAAAGCACATGAACATCTCAATAGATGCAGACAACTCATTCAAAAAACTTCAGCATCCCTCCATGGTGAAAAACCCTTATTAACAAACTAGGCATAGAAAACAAATACCTCAAAATAATTAAACCATATATGACAAATACACAACCAACTTCATACTGAAATAAGAACTTGGTCACCACTTCCATTAAACCTAGTACTGGAAGTCCTAGGCAGAGAAACCAGGCAAGAGAAAGAAAGGGCATCCAAATTGGAAAAGAGGAAGTCAAATTATCTCTGCTGATGATGTGATCTTATAGTTAGAAAACCTTAAAGACTTCTCTGAAAGACTCTTAGATTTAATAATTGGATTTAGTAAAATCTCAGGATACAAAATCAACATACATAAATTAATATTATTTCTATACACCAATAGTGAACAAGCTGAGAACCAAATCAAGAAATCAATCTTGTTTACAATAGTAACAAAAAATTTAAAAACCTAAAAGTATACTTAACCAAGAAAGTGAAAGATCTCTTTAAGGAAAACTAGCCTGTGGTTCAGTGGGCAGGGTGCCGGCCCCATATACAGAGGGTGTTGGGTTCAAACCCACCCCGGCCAAACTGCAACCAAAAAAATAGCCAGGTGTTGTGGCAGGCACCGGTAGTCCCAGGTACTCAAGAGGTTGAGGCAAGAGAGTCGCCTAAGCCCAGGAGTTGGAGGTTGCTGTGAGCTGCGTGATGCCACGACACTCTACTGTGGGCGATAAAGTGAAACTCTGTCTCCACAAAAAACAAACAAACAAACAAAAAACACTGGTGAAAGAATTGTAGATGCCAGAAATAAATTGAAAAACATCCCATATTCATGGATTGAAAAGTAAATGTTGCTAAAATGATCATACCCCCCAGAATACAATCAATTAATTCAATGCAATTTCTATCAAAATAGCAATGCTTTTTTCACAGAATTAGGAAAAACAATCTTAATATTTATATGGAAGAAGAAAGAGCCTAAATAGCCAAAGTAATTCTAGGCAAAAAGAAGAAAGTTGGAAACTTCCCATTATCTGACTTCTATTATACTACATGTCTATAGTAACCAAAACAGCATGGTGCTGTTATAAAAATAGACACAGATCTATTGAACAGAACACAGAACACAGAAATAATGTCTTTTACCCATACCAACCTATCTTCAACAAAGAAGACAAAATCATACACTAGGATGTCAGAGTCAAGATGATCTCTCCCCCATATCTCACTGTGGTACTTAAAGATTTAATAATTCCCTCTCTCCTCAAAGCCCCCTAAAAACGCTAAGGTTCCTGGCTTTCCAGGAAATTACCGCTTGTGAGGCTGTAGCCCTGCAAGCTAGTTGCCAGTGCAGTTTCCTTTGAGGGTTTCATAGGCATTTGGTGTCTTTGTTCTATAATGGTGGGCTTGCTTTACCTGATTTAAAACTATTTACTACCAAATATCACATTGGCCAATCAACCTGTCCAACTGAGGTAAAATGAAGATAGATTCTTACTGAAATAGTGAAAATAACTATTACCACAATAATAAAAAAAATGAGTAAAAATATTTGTTTCTGAATTATGAGACCTCAGGGAGAATTAGATTCCATTTAAAGTGTTTCAGTTCATAAAAACATAATATTCTAAAATGAGAGGAGGAGCTCGGGAAGAAAAAAGTGATTCCTTTTGTTTATAATTATTAGTAAACAGAGCATTAAAACATTAATAATATTCCAATCCTATGTAATTACTTCTTGTTCTCTTGGACCTTGGGTTAGCAGCCTGCACTTCTGGAGTTGTATTCTGAAATAAAGAGTCCTAGAAAGCCTGATTCTGTCCTCTGGTATGACTGGAAAGATTTCTAAGCAATATCAGCTTGACAATCTTCAGCAAAGAGTCTCTTACTTGATGTTATCAATAGTTAAAACAGTTGGCGGCGCCTGTGGTTCAAAGGAGTAGGGTGCCCACCCCATATGCTGAAGGTGGTGGATTCAAACCCAGCCCCAGCCAAAAACTGCAAAAAAAAAAAAAAAAGTTAAAACAGTCAATAGACTCCTTTCCTTGAGACACAGAAACTGTGATGCTTTGTTGAAGACAGAGTTCTATCCTTTGAGTCTTTAAGCCAGAATCAGAAGGACTCAAAGTTCACCTGTAAATGAGAGTAAATGGCTGTTGTTAATTTGTTATAGTAATCAATGATATCAAAATAGAAAGGAGCTATTGGGATACACAATACATGACTATTTCATAAGACTTTAACACATTTTCCTTGAGGGTAATAACTGAACATTATGAACAATGAGCAAATTGACAAATGCCCAGGGCCTATATGTGAAATGTTTAAGAGATATGAATCTTTTAAATATTTATAATACAAGCATTTTACATGTGAAAAATTAACCTAGGTAAGAATGAGTTTTTCTTATTTTTGGATTTTATTTGCATACATCTTTTATAGTATTGAGCTAATTAATAAATATGGAACAGACTAAATAAGCCTGACTATTATTTTTTTCTTAATAAGGCAAAAGAAGAAATGTTTGTGTTTGTCTAGAGGCTCACTAGAAAACCTCAAAGATACTTTGAGATGTAAAGACATTTTAATATTTTTTTTTAATTAGGAAGACAAAAATAACAAAATTTATCAGAAAAGATTTAGATGCCTGATATGATGATAGGTACTTAAACATTATTTGGTTATCTTTTTAATCATAGTGGTTATATAATATTTTAAAATAAATATAGACGTGTACATTATTGTAAGAAATTTTAGCCTTTTCAAAAATGATCCTTTGTTTTTTTATTTTGGTAATTAAAATACATTCATTGCTTTCTTATTTTTTTTATTTTAATAGATCTAGGGAGTATGAGTGCAATTTTGTTACATGGTTATACTGTATAGCAATGAAGTCTGGTCTTTTAGTTGACCCATCACATGCAGAAGGCATATTGTGACTAATACATAACTTTTCATCCTTCAGCCACTTCTCACCCTTCTCACTCACCCACCTTTGGAATCTTTAATGTCTATTATTCCACTCTATATAACCCTGTGTACCCACAACTTAGGTCCTCTTTTTTAAGTGAGAACATGTACCATGTTTCCCCCCAAATAAGACCTACTCCAAAAATAAGCCCTAGCAGGATTTCTATGCATTTGTTAAATATAAGCCCTATCCCGATAATAAGACCTAGTGATGGGCATGGCTGCATAGCCACACCATGCATTTTGATGTGGAGCAGTAAGGAAGACTGAAATACCTTTTATCTGCCACAGCGCCTTTCTCCAAGCCATTCCCACTTGTGCTGGTGCATGTGTGGTAACCACGGTCACAGGCATCCTATTGGGCACATGCTAATGGCTAGGAGAAAGGAGTTCACGCATCCAGCCCCACCAACAAGGTCGGCTCCTCCTGTCAGGTTCCAGAAGAAGATGACTTAATTGTATTTGAATAAATGTAGATTGTTGTATTTTACTTAATAAAAATAAGACATCCCTTCAAATAAGCCCTAGTGTTCTTCTTGAGAAAAAATAAATATAACACAGTGTCTTATTTTTAGGGAAACATGGCATTTGATTTCTCATTCCTACGTTACTTCATTTAGCATAATGGCCTCCAATTTATCCAAGTTGCTACAAAAGACACTATTTCATTCATTTTTATGAATGGGGGATAGATGTAAAACATTCTTTTATACATTCATCAGTTAATGGACACTTAGGGTGATTCCATATACTCTTTTATTTTGTAATCTAGCACAGAGGTCAGCAAACCATAGCCCATAGGCTTGGTCGTGAGTTCTTGGGTTTAGTTCAAAAACTAAAAATAGTTTTTTTCATTTTTAAATGTTTGAAAAATAAAATAACATTTTGTGACATGTGAAAATGGTATGAAACTTCAATGTTCGTAAATAAAGTTTTTTTGAACACAGCCACACTTAATTATTTACACATTGTCTATGGTACTTTTGCAGTACAATCACAGAGTAGGTTTTTTCTTTGCTTGCTTATTTGTTTGTTTGTTTGTTTTTAGAGACAGGGTCTTACTTTGGAGCCCTTAGTAGAGTGCTATGGCATCACAGCTCACAGCAACCTCCAGCTCTTGGGCTTAAGCGATTCTTTTGCCTCAGCCTCCCGAGTAGCTGGGATTATAGACACCCACCACTGTTGCTGTTCTCGGGGCTAACTGACCTGTGACGCAGAGAAAAGCACTGTGGACGAAATGAATATTGTAAAAGGGAGATTGAGGCTCTATCTCGCATTCAGCAACTACCCATGTTTATTGAACTTCTTATATACTTACCCAATAGAAGTTAAAAAATAGCAAAAAGAAGCGAAACAAAGTGAGGTATAGAAAACAGCCATAAAAAATTCCAAATCAGCACAAAGTGCTGCTGAGCACATACACAGTTGATCTAAATAGAAAACATTTAAGCTTTAAGCTTAAACACAAAGGAGCCAGGATGTCTCTTCTGTTTGCACACTTCCTATGAGCTAAAACTAGTTACTATTGTGTAAGTACAGGGAGAGGAACAGAGTCCAGCTGCCCAGTGCCTCAACAAGTGTTTTGTCCCAGTTGTAACCTGGCAAGGCCCTCTGGCATATTCTTTTCTGTGAACATGTAATTTCTGCTTCATGCAGGCCCGGGCTTATTCCCAGAATAAAGAAAATCCTTCTTAGGGCCATGTTTCTTGGGGAGCATATGAGACTAAACTACCATGTCTAAGCACAGGGGGCTATACACCTTCACACCACAATATCCAGCTATTTTTTTTCTTGCAGTTTGGCTGGGGCCAGGTTCAAACCCACCACCCTCAGTATATGGGGCCAGCGCCCTACTCACTGAGCCACAGGCACTGCCCTATTTGTTTGTTTTTGAGACAGAGTCTCACTTTGTCACCCTGGTAGAGTGCTGTGGCATCATGATAGCTCACAGCAACTGCAGACTTCGGGGTTCAAGCAATCCTCCTCAGTAGCTGGGACTACAAGCTTGTGCCACAACACCTGGCTAGTTTTTCAATTTTTAGTAGAGATGTGGGGGATTTTGCTCTTGCTCAGACTGGTGTTGAACTCCTGAGTTCAAGCAATCCCCCTACCTTGGCCTTCCAAAGTGCTAGGATTATAGGTGTGAGCCACTGCACCTAGCCAATCACACAGTAGTTGTGACAGAGACCTGATAGTGTGCAAGACTTAAAACATTCACTATCTGGCCCTGTAGAAAACCATGTGCTGACTCCTGTTCTAGAGCTCAGCAAAGTCAACACAAAGCACAGAAAATTGTTCATGTGAGGTATTGAGTCTCTCCCTGAGCAGATTACACAGACAGTGACCTTTTTACTATTCCTCTGTTAAGAGAAGACTAAAAGCTTCAAGATTGTCATTTTAATAGAGAGAAAGTCAAATGAAAGATCAGCAAGCTCCTTTTCTTTAAACTTATCTTGCAAATAAGCCCATCAACATTTAGCAAAATTTGTCAAAATATTAATACACTTCAATGCTTCTCTTTAGCTCCATTATTTACAAGCTACATTGTAAGTCAAGACAAAATTTTCTTGCTGCAAAAATTTTGCAACTTTCTGTATCTCTCTAAGGATTTTTTTGTCCTTTTACAAATTTTGAAATGTAGGCCATAATTTACAAACTACTCTCATTATTTTTTGATAAACAAAACATACCCAGTTATCATGCATAGATAGTTGTGCTTCTCTGCTATCATTGATCTTAGTAGAGTTTAAGTTACACAAAACTAACAGTATCTTTTAACCAAATTAACTAAATTATTTTTCACATGCATGCACACATCTACACACACATGCAAATGTGGAGATGGGTAAGTGATAATCCTCTTATCATACAGAACAATTAGCAGATGAGCAAAGCTTGAGTCCATACAGTATGGCTAACTGCTAGTCACATAATACTTACACCTTCAAGTAAGCAAATGATCTTGTAAATTATGTACAGACATCCATACTACAAAATATAATTACCAGTGACGTAAAAGCTTTGTTGAAACTATAAACAAGGTTTTACATTTCAATCAATTCTAAGCAGTGCATAGAAATACATTTGTTTATCTAATCAATAAATTGATATAAAAAAATTAGAAAGCTCAGAATTACTAGCCTCTTCATGGGAAAATAACATAAATGTAATAAAAAATAAAGTGCATTGCTTGTACCATACTTAACACTTATAAAAATTAATGAAAAGCCATATAGTTATTTTCAAAATGATCTAATTTGTTTAAAACTTCTCCTTGGATACATGAACTTGGTTTCATGTATAAATATTTTTACAGTATTTATTTATTTATTTATTTAATTTCAGGTTAATGTGAGACTACAAACAACCTGATTGACTTCTTCAATGCCTTAAGTTCTGCCATATACTTTCTATATTCTCCATATTTTTCATCCATTTTTTTGGTTCTGTTTTTCCACTTTCACATCAATTTCCTTTATTGCCTTTAATGTCCCTAAATTCCCTTTCTGTCATTTCCATTACTTCTTTATAGGTGGAGTCCTCCACAGTAGCTGCCTCATGGTCCCATGGTGGGGGGTGGCTCTGTTTTTGTTTTTCATGTTGTCAGAGTTTTTCTGTTGGTTACCCCCCCATGTGTGTTTTCTTATTATTCACTTACCCTACTTTTTCCTTCTCACTGCCTCCTTCACTTGAAATTAACTTGTCTCAGAGCTTAGGTATTGAAGTGGCCTCTTGATATAATTCCAAAAGGAAGAAAAGGGAAAAGACCAAGCAGAGATAAAGAAGAGAAAAAAAAAAAGAAAGAAGACAGTACAAAAAAAAAGAAAAAGAAAAAAAAGAAGGGGGGAATAAAAGAAATGAATTGAGGAAAAGGGAAGAAGAAAGACTGAAAGAGAAAGAGAGTGACAGAAGAAATTGTGTGTTTCAACAGGGCGCCATGGCCACACTTGCAACTCCAGAACTTTGAGGTACTGGGGCTCAGGGGGTCCCTCAAAATCATGAGTGCCATACCAGCCTGGGCAAAATCAAGACCCCCCCCTACCTGTGCCAAATATAAGAAGAGGAAGGGAAAAGAAGAAAAGAAAGAAAAATTCAGCAGTATGTTGCAGAGGGACCTGCCAATACTGTCTTTCCAAAGGCCAAAGCTAGAAGGACACCCTAGACCATGAGCTCATGACCTCCTTGAGCCAGACCACTGTCATGACCTCCCAGCTAGACCAATGCTGTGACCCCCTCCACAGCACTCAGACAAAAGAAAATATATAAAATGGATTAAAAAAATTAAGAATACAATTATCTAAGATGAAGAATAAAATGGGTACTTTAGCTGTTGTATGAAAAAAAAATTATGTGGAAATGATGAGGGAAGTAGGAAAATCTCTACCAAAAAAAGAGAAAAAAGGAGAGAAATAAGAAAGCGAGAATAAAGGGTCTGAAATACTGTAACAGAAGTGGAGGAGCCCTTGATATTGAAGAAAGTTAAAATGAAGATTAAGAATACAATCAAGCCAGCAGCTCCTGTGGCTCAAAGGAGTAGGGTGCCGGCCCCATATACTGGAGGTGGCAGGTTCAAGCCCGGCCCTGGCCAAAAACAGAAAAAACAAAGCAAAACAAAAAGAATACTATCAACCAATCCCCCCCCCAAAAAAAAAGGTAACAACAACCCCAACAACAAAAAGGTGAAAAAAACTGATAAATGGAGCAAAAATAATAGAAATTATAGAAATACATATGTGTTTGTATGTGCATATATAACTAAATACACACATACGTGTATCTATAGATAGATAGATAGATAGATATCGTCCGGGCACCAGGTGGCACTGTACTGTTCAGAGACAAAGAATACGCTCCAGAAGCCACTCTTTAGTTGCTAAGAAGACGGGGTCCTATCTTTCTGACTTAAGTTGCCCTCAGTCAGAGCCTGATTGTTTGCAGCATTCAGGTCCCATCCAGTAGGGGTTTTAAAGCTTTTGCCAGAATCCTTAGGAGGCGCACTTCACAGAGCCCATGACAATTTCCGGAGTGTGGGAGCCACTCAGCTCACCCCAAGAGTGGATGCCCAAACTCATCAGGCGTGCTAGAGCCAGCTATACACTAGTACCCTGTGGACCGTTTCTACCACGTGACTTTTCCACAATAGCAGTCCGGCTAGCAACCAAGCCCGTGGAAAATCCACCCCAGCAGGTATTCAAATCCGGTAGCTGTACACTGTTTGACTCTACCTACTCCTCTAAGCCCTCTAGTCCGGCCGAAAATCAATCGAAAGCCTGCACCACAACCCTTTCCCTTCTACAGTCCTCTGTGGGAGGGCTGGCTGCCAAGTCCCCACCCATTCCCACGGGTTCACCCTTTTGTGCTGGCTTTCTGCAGCTCCTGACCTCCTTGCTGGCTCCTGTAGTTCGCCACTGATAACTCCAGGTAAGTTCCCCCAGCCAGAGATGGTTGGGACTTTTTTGCCCCTGTCTTACTGTGAGTGGCTACTAGGGAAATGTTTCTACTCTGTCTTCTCGCTGCTACAGTTTTGGTTCATCCTAAAACGCTGACAGACTTAAAATCTGAATTGCTTTCTCATCTGCGAATGTTTGGGATAGGTAGATATAGAGAAGCATGCCTAAATCTCCATAAACCCATTAAAATAAAGCTATGTAAATTTTAGAGTGTGTAATCTAATTCAGGAATACCCTTCAGAGACAGGGAAATATTTCAAATCACAAAGGGCCTTTCTCAGTAGGACATTCCAACACTGAGAGAGCTTACGGTTTCATTTTTACACCTCCACCAAAAGTAAAAAGAGGCAGATGTATTAACAAGTACATTTTCAGAGAACACATAGCTCTTTTCTGTACTATGCTAAGCTGCCACAGAATGGCAACCTGTGGTTGAGTTAAGAAAGCAATTGAAACACTACCTTTTTATTTTTGAGATAGATTCTCACTTTATTGCCCTCGGTAGAGTGCTGAGTCGTCACAGCTCACAGCAACCTCCATCTCCTGGGCTTAGGCGATTTTCTCTTGCCTCAACCTTCTGAGTAGCTGGGACTACAGGCACCCATCACAATGCCGGGCTATTTTTTGTTGCAGTTTGGCTGGGGCTAGGTTTGAACCTGCCACCCTGGGTATATGGGGCCAGTGCCCTACTCACTGAGCCATAGGCACTGCCCTTTATTTTTTATTTTTAGAGACAGAATCTCACCATGTTGCCCTTGGTAGAAGTGCTATGCTCACAGTAATCTCAAACTCTTGGGCTTAAGTGATTCTATCACCTTAGCCTCCCAAGTAGCTGGGACTACAGGTGCTCGCCACAACATCCAGCTTTTTTTTTTTTTTTTTGTTATCATTTTTGTTTGGCAGGCCCAGACTGTGTTCAAACCTGCCAAGTGTGGCTGCGGTGTATGTGGCTGGCGCCCTAGCCACTGAGTTATAGTTGTTTTTTTTTTTTTTTAGAGACAGAGTCTCACTTTATTGCCTTTGGTAGAGTGCCATGCCATCACACATCACAGCTCACAGAAACCTCCAACTCCTGGGCTTAGGCCATTCTCTTGCCTCAATCTCCCGAATAGCTGGAACTACAGGTGCCTGCCATAACGCCTGGCTACTTTATAGAGATGAGGTCTTGCTCTGGTTTAGGCTGGTCTTGAACCTATGAGTTCATGCAATCCACCCTCCTCAGCCTTCCAATTGCTGGGATTACAGGTGTGAGCCACTGTGCCTGGCCCCAGTTTTTGGTTTTTATGTAGTCAAATTTGTGAGTTCTCTTTCATGACTAGAATTTTGAGTCAAAAAGTCTTTACTCCAAGGCTATAAAGAAATTATCTTGCATTTACTTTAATTTTTTATTCCCTTTTCCTATGTAAGTCTTCAACTCCTTTGGAGTTTTTTTTGTGCACTGAGTAGATTTAACTTTATTTTTTGTAGATGATTCTAGTAGTTATAACAACACTTATTTTCTTCAGATGATCAGATCATATTCTGAATGAGTTTTAATTAGAATGCCTTTCAAATGTTTTGAGTATAAAGGTGATAGAAAGAATAAATGAGTAATAGAAAAGTTAACATTTTTTATTCTTAATTTTCTTGTTAGTTGAGTTACTAAAACTTTAGTTGTCTGTAGCTATGCGCAAATGGAAAAGAACTTTTCCCATACCTTTTAAATTTATTGTTAGAGTTTAGTGTAGGTTATCTTCAGTGTTTCTGTATTAAAAACTAGTATAAATTGGTATCTGGAGTTGTTGATGCCTACCAAAATTCACTTTTCCAAAAAGCTTTAATTAGTTAACCCAAGAGCAAAGTTGGAAAGGGTGGAAGATACAGATTCTCTTCTAAGGTTCAGTATTGTGTGGGTTGATGTTGCATGTGTGATTGCAATTGGATTTGTCTCCTGTTGTTTGCATTTTCAATGGTTTACACACACAGTGAATCAGAATGAAAAACCACAGCCAGTGTTTATAAGCTGTTCTAGGCAATTCACATTATTTCTGTGGTGCTTTCTATTAAATATGTGTTAGGCCAGTTTCTTCTAAATCCAGTTATCTTCACATTTCAAGTATGGCCTGTTTCTCATAGCAAAAAAAAAAAAAAAAAAAAACACAGATCTTTGTGTTTTCTGTATCATGACTTAAGAAAATATATGACAAAAACCCTTCTAGCAGTGAGATTTCAGTTGATATAAAAAACATCTACATGCATTTGAAGAAGTATTAGATACGTTCATATTATCAGTCACATGTTAGATCCTATACACCAAGTCATTTTAATGAAGCCTTAAATGAAGTAAAACAAAGTGGTGTGAGAGAAACAATCCCTGCAAGAACATTTTTGAAGCATTAGGAGAGGGGAGGTAGAGAAGTACTGTGTGATTGACCAATTGCTGTGAGATCTAACCTGGTCTGGAGAATAGGGAGACCTGCTTGAGCAGGAGATATTTAAGCCTATCAGTGAAGAGGATTGATGGAAGTTAGGTTTGGAGGTGAGAAAATCAATTAGAAGGCAATTTCAAGATTTAGGACAGGGGCTAATCTGTATCAGAATTAGGACAGAGGCTTTAGAGATGGGAACAAAGAGACTGATTTTTACTTAGGAATTCCTAAGTCATGTTAATGGGGGGATGTCAGTGTAGGGAAAGGAAGGAATTAAGGTGACCCGGTTTCCTAGGTGGGAAGTGGGTCTGCTTCCCAGAAATAGGGAATATATTCCCTATAGGGAACAGGTTTATAGAAAGGACACTAAATCAATTTTAGGCATCATGAGTTTAAAACAAATATCCAAGTAGAAATGGCCAGTGGGTATTCGGATTTGGAGACTGAAGAATAGGATATAATTCTGAAATGAAGATGTTGATTCAGGAGCTGTCATCTTTATTAAATGATAATTAAAGCTATCAGAATAGATATGATTGCCCAGAAAGCATGTGTAGAACGAGAAGAGCAGAAGGCTGAAAGTAGAACTTTTGGGGACATCAACTATTTTTCACTATTTCATTGATAGTGTTTTAATGAACATTTGTATTTGTATATTAATCTTTTTATGCCTTTAGTATTTTCTGGGAGTTAATTTACAGAAGTGATATTATGGGGCAAAAGAATATAATTACTTTTTAAGACTTAATATAACTGACAAATTCCTTTTCAAAAGCGCCTTGCTTATAGTTTTACTAGGAATGTATGAGAATACTCATTTCTCTTGCCCAGATTATCTTTCACATTTTTTTTTTGCTAATTTTCTAGTCTGACAGATGAAAATGGTATCTTGTTTTAATAATGTGAGTTTCTTTATTAATGAAGATAAACATGTTAAAAGTGTCATGATATTTTCTTTTCCAACTGTCTCCTTTTTCTTTATTAGTGACCAATTATTCTTACTGTGTATTTCATGATTTAATAGATATAGAAGATATCCTTCTAAGCTCTTAATGTTTCTTATGGCAAGGAGATCCAGTTTTTTAATATTAAGGATGTACTGAAGCTTTTCTATCTCCCTTTTAAAAAACTGGTAGAGGGTGGCTCCATGGCTCAGTGAGTAGGGCACCAGCCCCATAGCCCGAGGGTGGTGAGTTCAAACCCTGCCCTGGGCAAACTGCAACAGCAACAACAACAAAAAAATAGCTGGGCGTTGTGGGGAGCGCCTGTAGTCCTTCCTAGCTAAGCTACTTGGGAGGCTGAGGCAAGAGAATAGCCTACGGCCCAGGAGTTGGAGGTTGCTATGAGCTGTGTGATGCCACGGCACTCTACCGAGGGTGATAAAGTGAGAAAAAAAAAGACAACTAGAATATGCAGAATATAAAGTTTACTGTCTTGACCATTTTTGAGTGTGTAAAACCATTTATATGCTTAACATTGTCCTACAGCCTGTCACCACTATCTTGCCTTTTGTTCATTTTAATTACTCCTCCATTATAATAATGTTGGCTTCAGAATTGGTGTTAGCACACTGTTACTTTTATTATTATGTTGGCTTATCTGGGTGTGGAACAACACTGGATGTAAAACCTGGGATTTCTAGTTGATATTGGGTATTGGATGGTTGCTAACAATTTAGAGTCCTTCGTTCAATAAGTATGAATTCTTAGCATTAATTTTCATTTCCGTGAACGTTTTATTTTCTCTGGTCAAGTTTAATGCTTATCTGCCATTTTGTGGTTATTACATGAGCTTTTTATGTGGTTTGTTGTGGATGAGATATTTCACTCCTCAGAGGTTCTTAACTATGATGAGGAGTCCATGTGTCTGTCTCTGTGTACTGGCAGAGGACACAGGAAGTACAAGGCTGTACTGTGGGAAGGAGTCTGACTTATTATTCAAGGAACACCAGGGATGCCTGGATGACCGAGGGGGAGGGGAGCAAAGAGACAGTGGTGTGAGACCAAGTTTCAGAGGTAAGCAGGGTCCAGATGCCATGGGCCCTGTAACAGTTCAGTTCCTATCATACTGGGACTATTGAAGGATTTTAGCTGGAGATGGGGTCAGACAACATCATTGAATGTGTTTTTAAAAAATTACTCTGGCTGTTGAATAGAAAAATGGATTATAGAAGACTAAGAGTGGAAGCTTGGAAGCTTGCAGAATGATTTCTCTTATCCAGGTGACAGTGTTACATTGATTTTCTTCTGTTCTTTTCATTTATTTTTTAAACTAAACCCATATTTTGAATATCTGTGGCACAACTGAAAATAACAGGGCACATTTACACTGCTGAAAAGTTAAGCTTATCAGGATGTATAACCATTGGGGTCATGGGTTCATTAATATCATACTTTGAGCTATCTAACCCTAGACTAAATACAGTTTGCATATGAATCTCAAAAGTTTATTGTCGACTGTCTTTGAACATCCCGATAAGGTTAACTGAACTTTTAATTATAAATGATTTAGTGAATTCAGAAAGGTGTTTGTATTCTTCTTTTATATATGAAGTAAGTCTGGTCATTTGTAATACTGAAATTAAAAGAAAAACATTTGCCAGTTTCTCCTACAAATACCATTTTATCAACATCATGATTTTAGTCTAATTCCTTCCCTATCTGTTACAACTTAAATGTATGTATGAGTGTATTAAATGTATGAATAATTTAACTGGTGTCCCAAGGTTGTATAATTCCTCTGGGAGGCTGCCTCTGATTCCCCAAGACTAGGGAAGGGTTCCTCTCTGAGCAAGTGTAATGCTCTCCCTTCCCCTACGCTGAGTATTTATTGTGCTGAATTACAAGGACAGAGCTCAGGGCTGGGGAGAATGAATGCAAACATGGGTACAGGGAAGGCAAGCTTGAAGGGACTTGAGGCAAGAGTGAAGTCTTTCTTTGAAGTCTTAGAAATCTTCTGTTTTACCCTTAGTGTAGTTTTGTTTTCATATGAAATACTTTACCTAATATTCGGTAAAATTGACATTACCAAGGAGCTACATGTTTTGTTTATATTATTTTCAGCACACCGTTATCTTCTCTGGTAGGAGGAGTTACAGCTCTCTGGTAGTCTGTGTACTTTATATTAGTTTCCTATACTGGGTTTAGGGAATAGCATGATTAGGCTTTTTAAGGGGTTTTTTTGCAGTTTTTGGCCGGGGCTGGGTTTGAACCCGCCACCTCTGGCATATGGGGCCGGTGCCTTACTCCTTTGAGTCACAGGTGCCACCTGGCTTTTTAAGTTTTTAAAAGTATTTACTTGGAGTGTAAAATTTTGAAAAGTAGTCAGCCCCGTAGTTCTTCAGCATAATAGTGTATCACTGGCACCTTCCTTTCTCAGACTTCTCTAAGCTTGGCCTTTTGCTCCTTTATGAGCCTTTCTTATTTTGATACTGCACTACTGTAAGTTTTCTTCTGTTATTTTTGATTCCTTACTTGGCTATTTGTTTACCTGCTTGTCTGTGAGTTACCTGGAGGCATAAAAGCTTATCTGTTTCTTTCTGTGCCTTTCCTGAAGCTTATTCCTGAAGCATTTTCTATAGTTCTTAAACGCTAAACTCAGCAGATGAGGATGAATCCTTATCTTCAACCTGGGCCTCTTTTCCATTTCTTTGTCCTGAGGAGCTGACAGGTTTTATGGGAACTCTTTCTCCTAAGCTTAAAGCTTCTTTTGGTGATTGCCTGGATTTTCCAGTTGTCTATGCTCAAAAGTCTAGTCACCTTTGACCTCACTTTCTCATGTCTCCGGCATGCTTGTTCCCTAGTTCTCAGACCCTGTTACAACAGCAGGCACTGTGTCCACAGTCACCCAGTTCTGAATTTACAGATTCTGTAGTGTGCCTTTTTTGTTCTTTTCCCTTGTATCCTCATTACCATTGCCGTAGTTCAGGCTGTATAACATCTTTGGATTATTTGTGAAGACCTCTTACCGATCACCCCATGTCTGAATCCACTTTCCTTCTTCTCAGCCATACGACTTGACTTACCTTATTAAAACATATCTTTCTGATACCTAGCTGAGAAATCTTTAGTGGGTGGCTGTTTTTCCTTCTAGCTGACTTCTTAGACATACTTTTCATACACTGCCTTTTTTTCTTTTTTTAAAAAAATATACTGCTTTAGTACACTCTTTCTTACGCATCCCCTTTATCCAGAATTCTCCCTCCACTCTTCCATGAAACTCACCTACCCTCTGGGACTCTATTTCAATTTCTACCTGATGGAATATAATGTAATTTGGGAAACTCCATCATTTTTGGTACTTTTTAAAAACTGCCACGATTGTTGCTTTATTTTACCTTCATCATTTCTTGCAAGTCAGCAGGGCAGAGTGGTTACAAGTGTGGACTTGGGAGGTGCACTGCCTGCATTCAACATCCTAGTTCCACCTATTTTATTCTTTACCTTGAGCTGGTGACTATAACCTCTCTGCCACATTTTCCTTGTCTATAAATTGGGAACAGTAATAATTCCTATCTTGCAGGGCTATTAGGAGTAATAAATGAGTTAATTTCTATTTAAAATGTAGAACACTGCCCAGTACTATAGAGGTGTTTGCTTTTATTTTTATTATATGTTAAAGATTTCTCCTGTTCCATAAGCTCCTTAAAGGTAGGGAATGTCTTATTCTTTGGATGTCCTCATGGAATCTAGCTACTTTGTATATAATAAGCATTCAATAAGTATTTATTGAATGAGATTGAAATTTATTGAGAAGTTCATTTCTCCAATAACAGCTATTTTGGGTTTTGACATAAGATTGTTTAATCTTGTACAGAATAGTTTTTAGCAGCCATAGAGGTCAGAGTTTTTCTGGGATAACTTAATAGCAGAGTATACTATTCTTTTACTTAATTATATGGTTTGGATAAAACTTTTAAAAAAAGTTTTAAACTAAATTACACAAAGATGATGAAATAATATACATTTGAATATTAAAATACAAGACAAAAGCTCTGGTATTTACCAAAAAACCCCCAAACACTAAGAATCATGTTGGGCAACAGTTTGCGTGCAATAGAGGCAAGCTTCTAAGTGAAAGCATCCAGAGTAGAACTGTCCAGTGATGATGTATAATTTTCTTTGAAGAACATGAGTTTTAGGCTTTATTCTGAAATTTTTAACTTCTGCATGCATTTGGCTTTTCAAACATATATTTAAGAGAGGTTTTTTTTAGTAACTCTTAGAATTGAGTAGAGGTGTCCAGATTAAAATTTGCTGTTGTCCTGATATATTTAATACATTGAAATGTGGTAATGATGTTTTAAGCTTAAATATTCGATATCATTTGGGTATTAGGTTTTATTTTTGTATGATTTTAGAGAAATGGTAAATATTTGGGTAGACATTTAAATTTTATCAATTTGCTTGAGGCTTTGATAGAGACTTCTTAAAACTAGAATACAGGTGAAATGTTTGGTTTCTATTGGAAAAAAGGAAGAAATATCCTCTAACTATAGGGTTAATATTTTTTGTTCCATGAGGAGAAAAATTGTTTTTTTACCAGTCAACAAATTCTGACTAAATGACATAAGATATTTTATTTCATTTGGTAATATCAAGTAGTTTTTTTCCCTGTAGGATTTACAGGGGCTTTGAAGTCTCTCACAAAGAACCACTTTCAACATTCTAAAGTTTCTATTATGACAATTAAACCATAGCTCACATTCCCATTAAGCAACCATTACTTACAATAATGTCCAAGTACATTATCTTGTACATTTCAGAGTTAAAAATTAAAATTCTATCTTTTTTTGTTAATATACTCTAATGTTTATTTGATGTATTATAATTTGTCATGAGTTTATTTCAAATTTTTAATCTTTATAAATATAGTAACATAATTATTTTGATATTAAAGTATTCTAAGTAATTCTATTTGAAATAAAAATGTGTATATGTTCAGTCTATAAAATTAGGTTTTGAAATGGATTCGTATTTAAGTAAAAGGAGGAAAGGTATCAAGTAGTTGTAATGAAATATTCATCAGTTGTAAAATGGCCTACTTATCAACTTGCCAGGTCTTAACCGCTGTTTCTGTTTCATTTGTCTTTGAGACCTTCCTGTTGAAACACTAAGAAGTTTATAATGTAAACTTCTGTTTTCTTTAGACTTGGAGATACTAAAGGGCTTTTATATGCTAGGTAATACCTTCTCCCCACTCCACTCCCCAAATTGAAGAAAACTCTTGGGGCAACTGGATGATTTGCAAACCTATTAGCAATGGTAATAGTATGAAAATTCAAAAGCATTTATGTATGACGTCCTGTAGTTTTGGTGGAAATCATTTCTTTTCCTTTCTCTTTTGCCATGTCAACTTCAGTCTAGATTCCAAAATAGAGTCCCAGCAGAATTTTAGAGAGGTTTGTCTTTAGCTATGTCATCTCTGTCCTCTGGCTTTTTTCTATGTGCTTAGGATATTTGTGTGGGAACATTAGAAGCTATCAAAACGAATGAGGAAGTAAAATTGTTGAAATAGCACCTTTCATATTAGCATTATATGATAACTTGAAAATTATTGATTGTAGATATGTTTACATTATGTAATTATTATCTGTATTTTTATGTTCAGATTTTGAAAGGTTTAATACCCCCATATTAGTATAGCTTGTCTTAAGCGGGGCTTATATGTGGTATCAGGTACGCTAGGTCGCACCTATTATAATTCATTCCTTTTTGTTTCTTATTTCTTATGGCTATTATTAGTTGCAATAAACAATTAAACAAATTATGAATACCTTTTGTTAGCCTAGCACTGTGGAAACACAAGGGAAGTTTATTGTGGCCCTTATTTAAAATACTTTGCAATTTTATTGTCTATGCAAGTTTATTCATGTGAACTAATCACAGTACATGTGCTGCTGAAGTGAGCACGTGTAAAATAATTATAAAAAAATTAAAAGAGCAGATCAAAAGGTCATAAGGTATAGCTTATACATGGAGGAAGAACTAAGTGAACTGAGAGTAACAAGGTTGGACTTACTGAAGTAGTAAGGACTTTGAATCCAGACTGGATTTCATCTTGGTTTCACTGCTTAACCAGCTATGTGAACTTGGTCAAGTTTCTCAGCCTCTGCCACAGTTTCTTCATCTGTCAAATGGGGATGATAATCTACCTAATGGAATTGCGATTTGTGGCCTTTTTTAACTGGGTGCTTTTTAGAAGATTAAGCCCAAATGAGTTGAGGCATCTATTGTATGAATGAATACAGTGGATTTTTTTGGCTCTGGAATGGCGTTCTCATCCTGGGGAGATTTGAGAAGACAGCCACTAAGATAATTTTCTGTGTGCAGTGGTTCCATCAAGGAACCCTAGTTAAGGATTAAATATATTAACATATGATAAATAATGTAGAACAAGGCCCGCAAGTGTTAAAACTATTATTGTTGTTGAACTCTGAAAAATGAAGAGTACTAATTGGTGGTAAAGAAGTTTTCTGGTTGAGAGAAATCAAATAAACGTCATCTGAAAGTGTTTTCCATCTTAACTATTTAGTTATTTTGTGTGAATGGGACCAGGAAAATCAACAATTTACTTGCCAATCAGAAAGGCATCCAATATTTGAAAGGAGGATTACCCATAGGAAAAAATGCTTCTTAATAAACCTGTTACCTATATCAAAGTCATCTAAATTTACAAGTTTCAATTGAAACTGAAAAAGAGCACCATAAAAATTTCTAATGAGCAAGAGATAGCTTTTGGAAAGTAATCGTTTCCATGTTAAAGTGTATAAATTGACATACGTTTTTTGATTGTATATAAAGGCAAGTTAGAGGCATTTATTTCACTTGATCTATGGTGCTATGTGAGTACAGTTTTAGGTAGATTAAGTACTAAAAATTGTAGTTGGCTGAGCGCAGTGGGTCAGACCTGTAATCCTAGCACTCTGGGAGGCTAAGGTGGGTGGATTGCTTGAGCTTAGGAGTTTGAGACCAGCCTGAGCAACCCTTACTCTGTCCTGGGGGGAAAACAAAATGGCTGTCAAGTATAAAGATCATTGGTGACTTTGGAAGAGAGCCATTTCCATCAAGTGTCAGCCCACATGCGTGTTACTGCTTGTCTTTTCTCTGACACATATTAGTTTTAATATGGTATCTGTAAGTTTATGAGGCTTTTGTCTGGTAATATGCTTATTTAAAAGTTTATTTTTATTTTATTTTATTTTTTTTTTTGTACTGCAGTACTTGTAGCTCATTATCCTGCACTCAGGTTCTCTCTTCTCTGCAGTTACATCCTGCATGTCACTGCAATCTAGGATCATTTTCCTCCTCCTGCTCCCCTTGATTCCTACTAGTTACGCTCACTCCTCCCCCAGCCTAGCCTCTGGGACCAAGTATGACATTAGGGAGGATTGGGAGTTCCAATTCAATTCCAGAGTATTCAGCAGTAAGGGCAATTGTTGCTAGTTTTGATGCTTTAACTTTTGATATTTATCCTTAGTGTGCTGATTTATGGTAATGATGAGTTCTCTACCTTGCACTCCAATTCAGGCGCCTGGACTACTTTCATTTCTCTTTGCAAAGCCCTTGGAATGTATTCTCTCTGATATGTGACATTTGGGGTCTCTTATCTCTTGGCATGTATGTTAATTCACACGGAAACCCCCTCATACCAATTACTTGCCCTGTTATTTAACAGATACCTGTAGGAATTTTATCTGTATTCTACCTCCAGAATGTTCCCTCACTGCCTGATTTCTAGTTCCAAATCATTATCCTTTCCAGTCCCTCTGCAGGAATCTCTGGCACTGCTGGGAATGACAGCAGCAAAGACTGTCTTCTTTCTAAAACGTCTCTGGCACAGGAAGGAGCCCACAGAACGAATGCCATTAAATATACAAAATAAAGTAAGGCTATAGAAAAAAATCTGAAAAAGTTTGAGCTTTGGCTCTCTTCCAAAGTCACCAGTTTGGGCTGGTCCTGGTGCAGTGGTGTTTACAACTGATTGATCACAGCCAGTTAGTTACAGATTCCTTTGTTCTCTCTCCACTCCCTCTGTTTTACTTGACTAACCTTAAAGAAACCAAGAACTCAGATGGAGGCATTTTGTTTATTTTGATTGAGATTATAATTTAGAAATTTTAAGATAGGGTGTGGAGAGGAGAGGGAAGGGGAAGGAGACTGATTGGCTCTTTCATCTCTGAAATTTAGCTAGATACCTTATCTGTTTACAGTGAGATAAATTGCCATAGCTTAAAGAGAATGAAAAAAGGTCTATAGTGGCCTATATGGGGGAATGGATATATAAGAATGAATATAAGGATTGTTTACCACCTGTGAAATAAGGATATGTCTGGCTCCTGTAACATTTGAAAGCCCAGAAACAGACTGGCTAATAATGCCCAATGTGTATATGAGGCTTTTTTAAAGGATTATTTTCCAGAAGGGACTAAAGGCAATTTACAAAAATATATCTAATGTAACAAAATTAAGTATGTATTGGGGCAAAGGAGAAAAAAAGCCTAAAAGGAATAGTAGGAAATTCAGAGTGAGACAATGCTTCATGTGAAGAAGTCTAGAAATGGGCCATAAATTAGCTATTAGCATTTTAGAAGCTATTTGTAGAGATAGAACGAATAATTAACTGATTCTAAGCTTGTAAGATATAAAACAAATGAATTACTTAGGTAAATCATAAGAATTGATGGCATTGAGAAAATATTTGCCCAAGGTCTTTTCTGAGAATTTATAAAATAATGAAAATTATTCGAATCCAGCAGAAATAGTCCTAGGAAAAAATCAGTCTTAACTGTAAGTAAATAGCTGTGCTTCATTCTTTCAGGTGTTTAAACTATACGTTGGATCCAAACAAATTGAATAAAACTACCCCCATTAACAATGAAAATATATTACTATAGTTTTCTTACACAAGTATAATTTATGGGAAGTAGTTATAAATTTTAGATATTTCAAAATGTCAATTTATCTCTAGTCATTAAGTGTAGAGATATAACATGTTGTTATTTTAGGCTCATCTTGGCGCATTCAAATTCAGATTGTTCTTGGATAGCAAGTGTGTTTAACTCCAAAGGAAAGAGTGGGGGGATATTTTTGAAGAATATTATGAAAGTTTCTAGCATATTACCTAATACCAACCTAAGAACATGGGGCAGTGTGCCTTAGGGGATTGGTAGGTAGTGATACAAGAGTGAATATAACCACATCTAACTCTAAACACTGAAATCAATGTATTTCCAGTGAGGGAGAGGAATTTTTATGTTTAGGTTTTTCATCTCAAAACTAATCCAGAGATTTTTTTTTTTTTAACCTTGACTGTAGTCTCATTTAGTAAGAATGGGCTATTTTTAAAAAATCATTTCCTTAGATTGACTTAGACCAGTTTTTTAGTTTTTTTGATAAGAAGGATTAGAAGATATTCTTTTGTGTATTAAATGGGTTAAGTCAAAAGCTCAGTTGTTTTAATTAGTTTGAAGATGGGACTACTAAGCAGAAACATAGTACAAGTTGCTAATTATTCTCTCAGATATTGACTAGCCATGAAGACCTAATGATTAAATAGCAAAGAGTGAGATCTCTGGATTATTTTATGTTTGACTAAATGAATGAATGATAAGCATTTGCTGAGCCAATACATGTGACATAAATTATGATAAAGTCACGGCCCCTGCTCTCAGAGTCTACCAAAGCATTATGTATGTAGTCTGTTGGAAAATAAGCCAGCTATACCATAGTGTGATAAATGCTGTATCTGGGAAATGACTAGTATGCGGTGAAAATAGAGATTTAAAAGCTGAATGACACATTTAGTTGAATGTTTAGGGAAGTTGTTCCCTTGGGGAAGGATCTCCCAGGCAGAGAGAGTACAGAGATCTTAATCAACAAAGAGCTCTGAAGTAGGAAGAGCATGTATACCCTATGTATGGCAGAGGCAAGGGAGGGGATGACAGGAAATGAGGCCAGAAGGGTGGGAAGGGGCTAGGATAGGAAAGTCCTTTGGGGGTGGGATAAGGAGTGGCATATTATTCTGAAAGCTCCTGAGAAACATGAAAGGATTTTTAGTAGGAAACTTACATGATTAGACTTGCATTTTAGAAAAGTGAAATGTTCTGTCAGCAACTTGGGAAAGAGATTAAATGTGAGGAGCAATACTGTTGTCAGCTAGACTATGTAGGATACTAGTAATTGGCAGCTAAGAAGTAGTGGGGTCCTGAATTAAGGCAGGGCCTTTGCAAAGGAAAAGAAGGGGGAAGAGCTTCTCCTTTTAAAGTGAAATAGATTCTACTTTGGCTCAGTGCCAGATGTGATGTGAGGGCTAATGGACAAAGGAAAGTAAAGATAATTTGTGGCTTTCTGATTCAGGCTACAGGTTTTTTATTTTTGTTTTTATTTATTTATTTTTTTGCAGTTTTTGGCCAGGGCTGGGTTTTGAACCCACCACCTCTGGCATATGGGGTCAGCGTTCTACTCCTTTGAGCCACAGGCACTGCCCTGTTTTATTTTTAAATTGAGGTGAAATTCACTTTATAAACAACATAAAATCAATCATTTTAAATTATAATTTGGTAGTGTTTAGTCCATTCATAATGTTGTATGAAGATCACCTTTGAAAAGTTCCACATATTTTCATCACCCCAAAAGAAAGTTCTATACTTGTTAAGCATCAATCTCCCATTCTCTCCTTCACCTCCTCCCCTTTTGCCCCCTAGCCCTTGGCAATGCCCAACCTGCTTTCTGTTTCTGTGAACTTACCTATTTCATGTGAATGGAGTCATATAATATGTTTGGCTTCTTTCACTTAGTGGGATTTTGAGGATCATCTGCTCTACAGCATGAAGTAGTACTTCATTTATTGGAATGGCTGAGTATTTTGTGTATCACAAATTCACATTTTTTTTTTTTTTTTTTTTGCAGTTTTTGGCTGGGGCTGGCGCCCTACCCTTTTGAGCCACAGGGGCTGCCCAAGAAATTTATTTTATTTATTTATTTATTTATTTTTGCAATTTTTGGCCTGGGATGGGCTTGAAACTACCACGTCTGGCATATGGAGTCAGCACCCTACTCTTTTGAGCCATAGGCACCGCCCAAATTCACAAATTTTGTGAATATTATGTGTATCTTTGTTTTATTTATTAATATGTTGAAGTAGCTTCTATGTTTTAGCTATTGTGAGTAATGAGTGCTGCTGTGAACATTTGTGTATTAGTATTTGACTACCTATTTTAATTCTTTGGGTAATACACTTCAGAGTGGAATTTCTGGGTCGTGTAATAATTCCCTGTTTAACTTTGTGAGGCATTGCCAAATTGTTTTCCACAGCAGCAGTATCCTTTTATGCTCCCACTTTTGTATGAGGGTTCCAGTTTCTTCACATCCTCACCAGTGCTTTTCATTTTCCATGATTTTAATTATAACCATGCTAGTGAGTGTTAAGTGGTATCTTGTGGTTTTGACTTGTATTTCCTTAATGGCTAACAATGAGTTTCTTCTGTATGCTTATCAACTATGTGTATATACATCCAGGGTATAAGTCTGAAAGGTCTGTTCATATGCTTAATTCCACTCCTAGGTATATGTCTGAAAGGTCTATTCAGATAACTTAATTCTACTCCTAAATATGTATCTGGAAGTTCTGTTCAAACACTTTGCCCATTTTTAACTGCATTGTGTTTTTGTTGCTGTGAGTTCTTTATTTGTTCTAGATGCAAGTTCCTTCTCAGATACACAATTCAAGAATATTTTCTCCCAGTATGTGGGTTATCTTTTCACTATCTTTTTGTCCTTTGATGCACAAAAGGTTTAATTGTGGAGATATTCAATTTTCTTTTTTTAAATTGCTTGTGCTTTTGGTGTTATAACTAAGAATACATTGTTAGATCCCAGGTCATGAAATGTTCTTCATGTTTTGCTCTAAGAATTTTATAGTTTCAGCTTCTATATTTAGATGGCTAGTCTATTTGAGTTTGTAGATGCTGTGGGATAGGAATCCAGCTTTGTTCCTCTATATGTGATTATCCAGTTGTTGAAGAGATTATTCTTTTCCCGTTGGATGGTCTTGGCACCCTTTCTAAAACCAGTTGGTTGGTGGTAGGTGTATGCCTTTACTTCTGAATTCTCAATTTTATTCCACTGGCCTATTTCTTATGTTGTATCATAAATGATGTCTGTACATTGTATCCATTAACAGATTTATTTTGCTTAATGCAGGTGTCTTTTAGTTCTTATTGAAAAAACAGAAGAGTTGCAAACCAAAAATGGAATAATGTGGTCTTCTGTATTTATTTATCTACATGGTTATCTTTGCTAGTATTCTTTATTTTTTAAATTGTTTTTTATTAAATCATAACTTTGTACATTGGTGGATTTATGGGGTTCAGGGTATTGCTTCAATATACAATGTGAAATGCTTACATTGAACTAAGAAACACATCCATCACAGTTATACTCATTTCTTAATAGTTTTGAAATGTACCAATTCTTTATTTCATTGTAGGGGCTGTGTGTTACTGTCTAGTGTCCTTTCCTTTCTAACTGGAAGAAACAAAACAAAACAAAAACCCATCTCTACAAAAACCCATCTGTCTACAGAGTGGCAGCTCTGTGTTGGGGTGCATTGTCAAAGCTTCGCCTGTTTACAGTCCTTTGTAGCCTGCTTGAGCTGAGCCTAAAGATCAGCAAGATGGAAAAGTATAGGGTCTTCTCAAGTCTTTTTGAAGCATGCGTGCTGCCCTGCGCATGAATGTAGCTTTCTAAATTCCATGTAACACATGGTAGCTTTTCAATGCACTAAATCTCCAAAGAACATTTCTCTTCAGGCTTCAGCATATCTCTTGTGTGCCTGAATATAATCTTTTGCCTCAGGTTTCAGTGCTTTTTTTCCCCCCCAGTGTTAAAGAATGCCTTCTGTATAGCCACTTTGCTGTCTTGAGAGAGTCTGAGTTAGGTAAAACTAAGGCTAGTGTCTTTTAAGGTTGTCCTCAGATAGGTCAAACAGACAAGAGCAGTTCTTTGAAAATAAGGTCGGCTCTGCTCTGGGGGCCAGGGCCCCACACAGGGAATGTGGGCTGCTATTGTCAAGACCTCAACTGGGTGAAGGCAAGTAAGAATGCCACTGAGTTTCCATGTTTCCTCTTGAGGCAGTGTTTGCTCAGTTGGTAAACCTCTGACTACTTTGCAGAGTTTGTTGATTCTGGTGATTTTTGCTCATTTTCTTGGTGTTAACTCTGGATGGAAGTTACCCTTCGTGCTACCTCCTCTACCATTTCCACTGATGTCACTCCCACAAGTGGTTTTTTTTGAAGAATAAATTTGATGGGAGAGATAAGAGTGTCTGACCTAGAGAAAGGGATTTGAGAGTTATTAGATGTGTAGAATGTATTTCTTGAGTATTGTGAAGGCAAATATTAGAACTCATATATTTTGAGAATTTTTTGTCATTGGCCGTGGAGTTCATAAAGAATTATCAAAATTGGGTGACACCTGTGGCTCAGTAGGTAGGGCGCTGGCTACCTGTATACTGAGGGTGGCAGGTTCAAACCCAGCCCGGCCCAACTGCAACAAAAAAATAGTCGGGTGTTGTGGCGGGTGCCTGTAGTCCCAGCTACTCGGGAGGCTGAGGCAAGAGAATCGCCTAAGCCCAGGAGTTGAATTTTGCTATGACACCATAGCACTCTACCAAGGGTGACAGAGTAAGACTGTCTCTAAAAAAAAAAAAAAAAAAAAAAAAAGAATTATCAAAATTCTTGTGAAGTCTACTACCTAACCTAAAACTAAAACATTAAGTATCCTTGAAACTGCATTGTACTTCTCCCAGTACCACCCTCCACCTTCCCTCCAGTGATAACTACTGTAGTGATTTTGGGGTTAGGGAGCTTATATTCCATGTTTTGAAACAAAGCAGACTCCAGAGCAGCTTAACTTGGTATGCACATATCCCTAAACAATGTTTTGCATAGTTTTGTCTTTGAGCTTTATAAAAATGGAATCCTGTAGGGAATCTTATATGTTTTACATTTTTCATTCAATATTGATGTAAGAGTATCTATGTTGTGTATAGCTGTGCAGATGGCTCCTGGTTCAGTTTAGGATTTTTCAACTTCACACTGGTGCAAAAGCAATACACATTTAGTAGAAACCGTACTTTGAGTACTCATACAACCATTCTGCTTTTCACTTTCAGTATAGTACTCAGTAAATTATGTGATGTATTCAACACTGTATTACAAAAAAGGCATTGTGTTAGATGATTTGCCCAAATGTAAGCTAATCTAAGTGTTCTGAGCACAGTTAACATAGGTAAGGCTAAGCTGTGCCGTTCAGTAGGTTAGCTGGGTTTTTTGTGTGTTTATGATGATTTTTTAATTAATTGGTTAAGGTTCATTGAGGGTACAAAGAATTAGGTTACATTGTTTGCATTTGTTAGGTAAAGTCTCTCTTATAGTTGTGTCCCACCCCCAAGAGGTATGCCATACATTGTAAACCCGCATCCCCCTCCATCCTCCCCTCTCCCCATTCCTTTGCTCCCACCTTGAATTGAATTGAGTTTTTTTCTTGTGTGAGTATATGTTAGATTGTCTACTGGCTTCATATTAGAATTGAGTACATTGGATTCTTGCTTCTACACTCTTACAATACTTTACTAAGAAGGATGTGTTCCAATTCTATCCAGGTTAATACAAAAGATGTAAAGTCTCGATCTTCTTTAATGGCTGAATAGTAGTCCATGGTATACATACACCACAGTTTGTTAATCCATTCCTGGGTTGGTGGGCATTTAGATTATTTACACATTTTGGTGTAAATTGAGCTGTAATAAACAGTCTAGTGCAGATGTCCTTATGATAAAATGATTGTTTTCCTTCTGGGTAGATGCCTAATAATGGGATTGCAGGATCAAATGGTAGATCTAATTTAACTTCTTTAAGGATTCTTCATACTTCCTTCCAAAAAGGTTGTATTAGTTTGTGGTCCCAAGATTGTAAAAGCATTGTCAATTTATGGTGGGTTTATCAGGACATAACCCCATTGTAAGTCATGGATCATCTTTTTTATGAGTGAATGAAACTTAGATATGTGAGGCTACCACAGCTTATCTTTTATTTTCTTGATGTGCCCTTAGACTTGTTTCCAGTTATTTATTTGTTTATTTTTGTGAGGATGAGCAGTGTTACTGTGATCATTTTTATACATGTGCATAAGATGTGTAGTATTTCCACTGAAGGGAATGACTGAATCATGGAAGATACACATATTTACCAGATGATGTCTCATGGTTTTCTACCATGATTGTTCGCTTTGCCCTCTCACCAGCAACACATTAAAAAATTCCATATTGGTATTTTTTGCCAACATTTAGTATCAGCAGACTACTTCAGTTTTGCTCTATAGTATATGTAAATAGTAGCTTCTTGTGGTTTTAATTTGAGGTTAAGCATGTTGTATCTGTGTGTATTAACCATTCATATTTCCTCTTCTGTAAAATTCCTTTTCTCAATTTTCTGTTAGATTGTTTGGATTGTACTTATTTGTGAAGCTCTTTATATATTCTTGATACTATTTTTTTGGCTACACGTGTTGTCAGTATCATTGCCTAGTTGTGGTATACATTTTCACTTTCTTTATGATGTTCTTTGGACAGAAGTTCTTAATGCAGTCAAGTTTATAAGTATATATTTTTTATAGTAAGTGATTTTGAGGTTAAGAAAATCCTTTATATTATCTCAGGGTCTTCAAGACAATTACCTATAATTTTTTCTTAAATACTAAAGTTTTTGTGGTACACTCTTATATCTTTAACCATCTAGAATTATTTTTAAAAGTTAAAATATAGCATACAGAGAAGGTACAAATCATACCACTTTATGAATTTTACAAAATATTAGGTATATAACCTTCATTCAGACAAAAATAATAGAACATGAGCATTCAAGAATCCTCTCTCAAACCACCTCCTAAGTACTAACCTTATTCTTCTCCCCAGAGATATTCACTCTGAGGTTTCTAATACTATCACTTCGTTTTGTCCATTTTGAACTTTATAGAAATAAAATTATATGCTGCCTATGCTTTTGTTTCTGATTTATCCAGAAATATATTAGCAAGACTCATCCTTGTTGAATTTAATAGAAGTTTGTTCATTTTCATAGGTACATACTGTATTTTATCTCTCTGTTCTGTTGATACACATTTGAGTTGTTTCCATTTGAGAGGGCTGTTATGAATAGTGAAGCTATGAAAACTCTTGTACATGTCTTTTAATGTAAATATTTGCATTGTTGTTGGGTATATATTTCTGTTGGGTAGAACTAGAACTGCTGGTTGGTTTGTGTATGTTCATCTTTAGTAGATATTACCAGGTTTCCAAAGTGATTGTACCTATTTTCACCCTAACACCTGTGTATGTATATGAGTGTTCTAATTGCTCCATATTCCATCCATCCCTTGTGTTTAAAACACCGTCAGTCTTTAACATTTTGGCCATCTTGGTAAATGTGTAGTACCTCACTGTGGTTTTAAATTGCATTTCTCTTTATTGCTAATGAGATTGAGCAGAGATAGACAAGCAGACAGGCTATTTGGATATATTTTGTAAAATGTCTGTTACAACCTCTTGCCTATTTTTCTATTGGTTTCTTTGTCTTATGATTAAATATTCATGAAATGAGTTCTTTGATGTGCTACAAATATCTCCTCTCTCAGGATGACTTATGTTTTTATTTTCTGATTGATGTCTTTTAATAAACATAAATTCTTAATTTTGATATAATGCAATTCATCTTTTGCTTTGTAGTTAGAGCAGTGCTCTTGTATCCTTTTAAGAAATCTTTAGTCTCAAAATATTCTCTTATTTATTTTCTAGAAACAGTTTACCTTTCACATTTAAGAGGTACCATCTGATTTGACTTTTTTATAAGCTATAAGGTAAGATTAAAAGTAATTTTTCTTCCCATATGGACAGCTGTTTCAGCAACAGTATTTGAAGACTATCCTTTTTTTTTTTTTCAGAGCTGCTTTTGTTACAAATTCATATATATAGGTCCAGTTCTGTATTCTGTAATAGTGCTTTGTTAAAAAGCCCCTGGGAAGGTGAAGTCCTTCGCTGTCTTCTTTATTATAAGGTCTTTCCTCTTTCAGATAAATGTTATGGGTCCTCATACAACCGTTTTGGAATTTTGATCTAAAGTGAAGTTGAGGATTTATGATAGAGTTTATTTTAGTCTTTTTTGATATATGTCAATAAAATTCTAGGTATCTTTGGTTAAATTCTAGGTGTTATGTTTTTGATGTTTTTGTAAAATATCTTTTTGAAAATTACATTTTTGATGTATTGTTAGATACAGAATGCAGTTACCCAATTTGCTCGTTATTGGTTCTAATAAATTCTCTGTTTTTCTGTGTAGGCTAGTGGTTCTCAACCTTCCTAATACCACAATGTATTTTTAGTGTTACAAAGGGGTCGAGATCCACAGGTTGAGAACTGCTGGTATAGACAATCATAGAATTTGAGCATTTGACAACTTTGTTTCTTCTTTTCCAATATTTGTTCTTTATTTATCATTTTACTGGACTAGAACAGCGCTATCCATTAGAAATGTACTGTTACTCTGTGGTGCTCCAAACTATAATTAGATTTACTTCCAGGATTTGGGATAGTTATCTTTTATCACCAGTTGTTAAATTTGTTTGTCACAAATATTAGTTGTACTTTTAACAATTTCCATCATTACCTGTCTTCCCCAACTCCAATTCCCATCTTATACCACTGTAATAATAACAAATAGCTATGCATTTTTATTCTTCCAGACTAATTAAAGCAACTTATACTTTCTTGCCCACGTTCAGAGACATTATTTACCTCTGGATTGGGAAGCAACTATTATTTAAAATGTATATAAGTTGGGCTGGTATAGGAGGGGAGAAAATACTATGTGCCCTTGCTCATTGACAGGGAATTAATATATTCTGCATAGCCATGAAGAGTTTCACACTAAGAAATGAAAATCCTGTTATTTTAAAGGCTAGAGATTTAAAAGGGATTTTTCAACATTCCCATAGTTAACAATAGAAATAATTACAAATTCTTAGCCTACTCCAACTTCAAAATATTCAGATCCTGAATTCCTGGGGTTTTTTTTTTTTAACCTGTTCCTTTTTTTTCAATTTCAAACTTTTGTGATGGTATATCCATTGTATTTATTGGCACATTTTCTAACTTTTTGTTCTGTATTTAAGTAACATATTTTTTTAAAAAGTGAAAGATTTGTGTGTAAGATGCCTATGTGTTCAGATTAAGAAAAATTAGGCCATAAATTGTATTATATGGAATAGTATATAAATAAAATCATACTGAATTTAACGTATCCTGAGGTTACATTACATAAAATACTCTTCTGGATCTATGATCCTTTTTTAATAGGATACGGTATGTGAGCGCCATCTACTGTTAAGTAAGAATAATCACTTGTTGGTTTCCTCCCAGTGGCATATTCCAAGTCCAACATATTACTGTGGGTCTCCTCACTGAATTGGACCACTCTGTATAATACGGGAGTTTGGGGGCTATTCAAGTGATATCCTGTCTATATTCAGGATTGGCCAGTATTTGTAGATCTTGTTTCATAATTCTTGTCAAAGTAGCAATGGCAAATTTCCTACAATTTTCTTGACAGTTTAAGATTTTAACATAAAGCTAGCTGATTAGTCTAGCTTTCCATGTATCATTCCTATTTTAAAATTCACTGATTGACCATTGTTATAAAGACTGATGGATTAAAATTGAGAATTAAATTGAACATCCAATTTTTAGCTGAAAGACTATTCATGAAAATCTATATTGACATGTTGTTTGTTAATTGATTGTTTAAATCTGGACAGCAAAATATTAAGTGTATTGGTAATTTAGGGGGAAACCTGTGTCTAGAAATTTTTTTGAAATTTCTTCATGAAAAGATATTGCAAAAATAGTTTCATATAATGTTTAGGAACATAAGTTTTAATGTTAGACTCCCTGAGTTATAAATACTGGTTTTACCACTTGCTGCATTCATCTGAAAATGAGAGTGGTAGTAGTACCTGCCTCTTGAGATTATTGTGAAACCTAAGTAAAATTACCTTTCTAAAGCACTGAGCATAAAGTCTGGCGCATTAACAAGCACTCAAATATTATTTGCCATTAATATTTTTATCAGTGTATATTCAAAATGAACAGAATGCTTTAATATATTTTTACTTTAGTTACTTATAACTTTTTGATTATGAAATATTGTTTGACAAAATATGTAGTTTAAGGATGTAAATGTTCAAAATGTTTATTGTTTGTTTCTGTGTATCACCTAGAGAGTGATATGGGAGAGTGGAAAGAACGAGGTTAGGTCTTCAGTGTTGACTCTGTCAGTTACTAGCAGTGTGACTTGCTGTAAATTATTTAACCTCTCTAAAGCTCAGTTTGTTCATCTGAAAGTAAGTTGTTTGGGGGATTAAATTATATAAGATATATATCAGTCATCATTCTTGTCACTTAGTAGACTAACTGCATACGTGTTAAATCTCCTGTTTAGTAATATACTAAAAAATTATTACCATATATTTCTAAAGCTTTGCTTTATATTATTACTTATAATAAAATTAAAAGATATTAAGTAGTATTCTTTATATTTTAAAAACTGCTGGAGTTTCAGAAGGAGTCAATGACATTGTGACATCCTCAAGGAATATAGTTGAGATGGGAATAAAACGTGAAAAAAAATTTTTTTAACTTGAGTAATGGTCCAAGCAGTAATATTTGTATCTGACTGCTAAATAAATTATAAAGAAATGTTTGGGGGAAGTTTAAAGGACGAACGCTTTTCACCCTGGACCCAGATTTCATATCCCTCTCCAACCTTATTAATTTTTTTGATAGTATGACCTGTCTGGTGTTCTAGGACATAAAGAAGTTAAGATCCACTCATAGATGATTAGTAGGATGCATCCAGCCTTCAGGCTGGGCAGTGAGGTGGGGTTTGGTGGTAAATGATAAGTACTGAGTCTAGTTCCTAAGCATAGTAGATGCTCCTAAATAATTGAACGCACAAGTGCAAGTGTCTGCGTCACAGTTGTTATACTGACTGAAGCTAGTGTTCGTATCATACACTGATTTAAGTTTCTGTGTAGAATTTTAAAGAGTTTTAATTCCCTCCTGTGTCCTCTGGGACTTGGCTTCATCACAATACATTATCCCTTGTTATTTTTAATGTTTTCCATGTTTTTGACAGCTTGCGTGAAGCAGTAACTCCCCAATTCTTGCCAGCCCTGTCTTCTTCATTACTCAGTCTTGTCCACTGCTATGGTGTGGCTGTTCCTTCTTCCTTAGCACCCCACAACCCAAACTTTTCCTACATATGCCACCTGTGAGTTCCTAACTGTTAAGTCTCAAGTTGGAGAAACATTTTCCTTCTGCATCTCATTTCATCTCTGTGTCTTTGGCATTGCTGTTCGTTACTCCTGGAGTTCTCACTTGGCTCCACAGTGCACTGATGTCTCCTGGTTCTCCCATCTCTTGGCTTTCTTTTCAGCCTCATTTACTGTTTCTTGGGGTTTTTTTCTCCCCAGCCCTCTCACATGTTCATGTTTCGCTAGGTTCTATCATTTGCCATCCCTTCTTTTTACTTTCAAGATTTTCCTTCACTCCAAGGACGTTACTCATGTCCTGGTAATGGGGGTGCTTCCACTTGAGACTTAACCTGTGAAAACCACGCAGCCACTGATAGCTCTAGGGGAAGAGGTTGTGGGCTTAAGCTCCTCATAATATCTATTCTGTTTCACATAGACGATCAAAACATACATTCTGTGTACATACAACCTGTGTAAAACAAACAACCAAAACCCCCCAAACCTTTTGTAAAAGCAAAACTTAGCCTCAAGAAACATCTCCTAACCCCTCCCCCAAACTCTGAGTATCCTTCATTTCCATGAGAATATACCTACTTGGATGTTTCCTCCAAACACTGCACTGATTCCTCTTTTCATGCACTCTGTCCCTCTAGTATTTTGTCACAGTTAATAGTACCAAGATGTACTCTGTGCCTTAAGCCCTTAAACCTCAAATTATGCTTAAACTTCTTTATTCTCAACAACTGGCCCTAAGATCACTACTGAATTAATCTTTCATTTGTGAGAGAATTCACTACTATATATTATACTTGATTATGTCTATTTCTTTCAATTAAGTTTTTATGTTCCAAGCACCTACCACAATTTTTATATTAAGTGTTACTTTACATGTAGAAATGAATTTATCAGCAATCACTAATTCCTAAAGATAGAAATTCCTAATTAGTAAAGTAAGTTTACTCCATTGTCTTAAAAAATGTGAAAGTACTATAAAAAATGGGTTTACCAATCTTAGTTTTTAAAAAAGTTAATGTTAATTAATATTAAAGCGAAATACTTTAAGATCTCTTTTATAGTTGCTCAATTTAAAGGAACGTTTATGTGCTATCAGTACATTATAGAATTTGTGCACTTCTTATACCTCACATTTTAAAAAAATGAACTCCAGACTTGGTTCTTTCAGTCTTATGCTATCTCATTTTTCTTATTTAATATTTCACAGCATTTTATTGGTTTACTGAATGCTCTCAAATGATGGTTTGTTTCATATTTGTTATGTTATTTTACATAAGAGATTGTACAGTAGAAGCTCTGTAGGTTGACCATCCAAGAGACTTTAACAACCTGGGCAACATACAGAGGTGGTCAACAGAAGGAGCTAGACCTATTGTACAGGTATGTTCACATGGTGTGTGCCCAGTCTATGGAAATTAGGTCAACTTGAGGTGGTCCATAGGGAGGGGGTCAACTGGGGAGTTCTGCTGATTCATATAATCAAAGTTGAAACTTTCAAATACCTAATCTTGCTTTAACACAATGGGCTGATGATGGTTCAGAGTCAGCAAAGGAGTGATAAGTTGTCTTGTATGATGGCTGCCACTTCCTTTCTGTCATACTAGATTAAAAGTTACCTCTTCTTATGACTGTCAGTGTGTGGCTCGTAACAGCTTGCCATTTTTGTTTAGTTGCTTTTACTTTTGGGTGGCTCGAGAAGCCATGATGAAGTTTTAAAGATTGTATGATAAACAGGAGTCAGTAATTCTCAAACAAGAGGGCAGAGTTTATTGATTTGGTGCAGTGGCTTTATGAGAGCTTTTTCAACATGTTAGAGGTTGATCTTCTTCATTCTTTGAGTTTCTAAACCGTGTACTGAAGGTTAGGGCTGCAGATTCTAGATACATAAATGAATTTCCCATTCATTTGTTGTTCATTTGTCCCTGGTGTTTTCTGGAATGAGTCTTCTGTAGTTTATTTCATTCCATCTGCTCTTAGAACCATCTGGGGCCACTGAGACAGTGTAGGTTTTTTCACTTAATAATAGAGATCCTTAATCTTTAGTAGAAAGTGCTACCAAAAATCTACACAGGTACACATCCACAAAGAACCCAAGAATCTGTACACACAACACAGCATACGTGTGTGTTTGTTTGTATTCACACAAAGCATATATTCATTAATCTTGCTCCTGTTAGTTCACTGCTAGAATCCTTGCCTAGTGCTGTTTTTATTCATAAAGAGTATTCGTGTACATGTGTGCGTGCTGGGCTGTGGTGCTGACTGTTGTGTATGGTAGGAAGGACTAGATAATGTGGGGGGAAAAAACTAAACATGAGTTTTCCATAAATGGTTGGGTGTTGGCTTATATTTTGGAATGTGTTATAAATATACTATTATTGTTTTATTTTAAATATGTAAAGAATTGCTGTGGATGAAAAATGTGGAAAAAGAATTTAATGCCCCATTATTTTTTTCTTTTCTCAGAAATTTTGAGCTTCCCATTTATTTCTTTGTAGAGGCAATTTTAAAGCATGTGCATTCTGCACCAGGCTGCCAGGTTCCAAGCCTGATGCAAGAAATTATTTACTTATGCTTATAAGCTTGGGTATATCATTTAGTCTTTCTGTGTCTCAGAGAGTTATTGTGAGTATTACATGGAAAGTATGTGGATATAATAATACTGGCAATGTTCTGTATCTTTTTTATTGTGAAAAGCATCTGAATACTTAGAAAGGCATGTGGATATAATAAAATTGGTGATATTATTCTACATTATTTTTACTGTAGAAAACATCTGAAATGTAAATACATTTTAATATTTTTTTCAAACTTAAGACTTCCAGAATTTCTTGGCATCTCTCAGAAAATGTTGTGGTCTGTTTAAGCAATTTATAAATAGTTCAGGTTTTAAGTTCTGTCCTAGTTTTCCCAAGGAATTTGGTGAAATTATTTTACTTTTTCCACAAGGACTTTATTTTAAAGAAGGAATAATACTTCTGTATTCTCCATGATCTCCTCTTTTCTCTCCTTCAAACCCCTCTGACTTCTAGGCACTGTGTTAGGAAATATGACAGTGAAAATGCCTGTGTTCCTTGCCCACTATCCCTTGAGTATAATGGAGGAGGCAGACTCTTACTTTCAGTCGTGCAGGTGATCACGTTACACTAGGGAATTGTATTTAGATCTCTGAATGCATTTGGCAGGGAGACCCTGGACTAAGTTTTCATGAAAAGTTCGCTTCAGGAAGGATTTTCAGTTGAGATCCAAAGAATGATCTAAGTTATTAACTAGAAAAGGAGTGGCCATGGCAAGGCATGCATTTCAGGCAGAGTTAGGTATTTACATGCCCAGAGATGGAAAAGATCCATCGTTATAGCCATTTTTAGATTGTGTATTGTTTCAAGGAAAATACAGTGGATTTTTATTGTTGTGCAGTGATGATATTTTGTACTGGCGGTGATGGGTCACTCAGTGCTTTGTAGGACTGGCTGGTAGTGCTGTCTTGTTTGGGAGTTTTACTTCTATAAAGATTTTTCACTACTATATTGACTTAATTTTATGGAATAGCAATATAAGCCTATTCAGATTTTATATCTTGTTCTCATTCTGTTTAAGTAAATTATAGTTATTCTAACCATTTGTCCACTTAATCTGTTATCTTTTAAATTATGATTATATTCCTTTTTCATTCCTGATATTGCTTATTTTTGCCTTCTCTTTTTTCTTGATTAATCAGAGTAGAGGCTTACCAGTTTATTTCAGAAACCCAACTTTTGGCTTTGTTGATCTTCTAATATGTGTTTGTTTTCTATTTTAATAGCTTTTACTGTTGTCTTTATCATCTCTTTTCTTGATTTTTTTTTAAAGTGTATTTGGCCTATCTGTGCTCCCCCCACCCCCAGTTTTCTTGGTAAATCCTTATTCCACTAATCTTTTGTTTCCTTTTTCTGATTTTTAGTAGAGATGGGGTCTCTTGCTCATGCTGGTCTCAAACTCCTAAACTCAAATTATCTTTCCTCTCCAGCCTCCCAGAGTATTAGGATTACAGGTGTGAGTCGTCATGGCTGGCCTCTTATGCTGCTAATCTTTAGTATTTATTCTAAATCTTTAAGACTACACATTCATCCTGTGTTACTTTAGTTGCTTCCTAAGTTTTGAGATATACTGTATTTGTTGTTATTCTTTTATAATAATAAATTAGAAATTAAAAAAAAATTCCACTAGTGTGATGTTGGCCCCTTTGCATTATATTTTTCTATTGTACGTTTTCTTTAATATTTTAAAGTTTAATGTATTTTTTAAAGCTTTAACTTATATATTTACTTAATAATTTTATATATTTTCCATCTAGTAATTTATACTGTGCTGCTTTTATTTATGCCAATACCTTTGAATTTCCTTTGGTTGACTTTATCAGTCTCTTTCTACCTGCTAGAGTAGCACTGCAGACTGTTTAGGAGAAAAACAAATGAAAAATTGTGTATTTCTTTGTTTCTTCCCCATCTCTGCTCCAGTAAAATGGAATTTTATAGAGCCAGAGTAGAATATCGTGGACACAAATCACAAGAAGTACAAGGAGGCCTCAGGGAACAAACGCTGTCAGACATCTATCTAGTTTTCTCCATTTCTCTCTGAGACTTCATACCTGATTGCTTTGGCTTTGCTTGTCTTTATTTCTCTTTCCTTACCTCTCACTTCCTTCTTCCTTTCCCCCTTCCCTACTTTCTCCACCTTCCATTGCTATCTTCATCCTTTCTCTTCCTAGTCTTCTTCCTTTCGTTCATGAATCTGTCTTATCTCCCTACACCCAATACAAACATGTTTCAAAAGTTGGGAAAACCTCCACTGGGTCCTCCTGATTTTTAGACCAAGGAGAAATGATTGACAGAAGCTGTGTGTTATTAACTTGTTGGACTCTAAAGAAGACCTAAAGAAAATAGCCTGTGCCCTTTTAAATCTCTGAAGCATAACAAATCATTATATTCATAATATTTGTGTTCTTTTTGAAGCAGTGAGTCATCCTAAATAAATGGCATCACTGCCCCTTTAAGTAGAAACTGCCTGGAGGACTGATGGAACGTTGGGTGTACTGTACTTCTGAAGCACTTATTGGTCCTCCAGGAGTGTCAGTTGGGCCTGGGTGGGAAGAGAGGTCCAAGCAAGCCACCATTGCTTCCCTAACATGAACCTTTTTCTGTAGTTTAGTGATACACTTGCTGTAAGTACTTAACTGTATGTAATTCAGATAACTGTGGAAGGAATTTTCTCTCAGTTGTCCTAACCAGCACTGGTTCTTACCTTGAAAGGCAGTTGCCTTCCTTCAAAATACCTATCTTGAAGGGTGAAATTAGGTTTAGTTCAGCCATTTTTTTTTCCTTGTTTCATTTTTTTCTACCTGGAAAAATTTAAAAGCTATTTTCAAAATTACTTTGAGGGTTTTGGGGCGATCATGATGGCAAGAATTTTTCCCTTCCATTGTTAACTGAGATCAATTGTATAAAGTCCTTTTCTAGTTTAAGGTCTTTATAAATTTTGTGGCATAACAGTATTAGCTTTTTAATATGTTTGATTCCCTAGTTGAAGCCATTATTAACATTGTAAGTGACTTAGAGTTTTATATTGAGCCTATCTATCAAAAAATACTAGCTTAATTTATTCATAATTTAAAGATGATGTTGGCTGTACGTTTGTATGTCTTATAAAGAGAGGTCCTTAAATTTCTTATGTAAAGTGTCAGTTGCATGGTTCTTTTGAAATGTTGTGCATGTTTAATAGAGCTAGCTAATTCTAGCTTAATGATTTAATATATACATATACAGGATGGGCATAAATTTTGTGTGCAATTTAAAATAGTTTAACATAATTGCACATGAACTTTATGTGCACCCTGTATACTAAAGTAGGTACATATATATATATATGGTTTTTATACTGCTTCTATAATACTAATGATTTTAATGCTGGCAAAGATACTGTAGTTGGAATTTCTCTGTGTGTTGGGCCTTGATCTTGGGGTTTAAAGAATGAAGTCACGGATCATGCAAATAAGTCAAAGGACAGTTGATTGAAAGATAAGGAAATAGATAAGGAGAAAAGGATGAACCGAACCTCTGGTAGTTGAGGGGGTAATCAAATGGGTACCTGGAACAGGAGCACCCTGTATCAGTCCTCCCTCTCTGGATAGAAGCTCTAACTGCTATTAGGGAAAAGGGGTGCCCATTGCTCCAAACTGCTTCTTGCCGAGTATGGATGATGACAAAGGGGATAGTTACAGGTTCCTCAGAGGAGAACGATCCAGGGGTTCCACAGTAGATGGAAGAAGTCTGGATTGATTGTGGTCCTGAGTAGTTGATTTTATGATAAGCAGGAGGACAGCAGTTAAAGCATGTAGTACAAAGGGAAAGAAAATGCAGGGTACATTGTATACAAACAGTCCCAAAGTAAGAATAATTCTTCTATGAATAACTAAGGCTCTTAACCGACCTAAATTAGATAACCAAGAAAACAATCAAAACAGAAAAAGTTTTCTCTTTGGGTGACATCATCAAGTACATTAATTAACTTTTATTTGTTGTAAAAGTAACTAATCAATAGCTGCTCAGTTTTCTGAGACAGCTTCTCGGACTTGCCCAAGTTGTATGTTTAGGGCACTAACAGCTTGTGAGGTGGAGTTCAGGGCCTTTATGCCACAAGATCTTTGACTGATCTCAACCTTAGATTCAATTACCATAGCTGGCATCACAAACAAAGACAGGGAAATACATGAGCTGGGCTGAATAAGTGGACATCACTCTGGCAATCTTTTGGGAGATTAAGATCTGAGGCCTTGCCAGGTCCCTCCAGTTCAAATGTGATTCAGATCCCATACCCGAGGCAAGAAAAGTGCTAATCTGCCTAGAGAACAGGGTCTTCCAGTGGCATTAGCTGGAACACAAGAAAAAGCCTGTTACACAGCAAAAACCATCCTTTAGGAACTTAGTATGCATATTGGCATAAGACATGGTAGCTGTCTAGTGACACTGGAAACAGGAGGTGGAGCAGCCTGCAAATGTTGCCCTGTCTTCTCCAGGTATAACTGTTATGAGGCCGATAGAAAACATTTTTTTTTTTTTTTTAGATATAGAGTTTCATTATGTAGCCCTTGGTAGATTGCTGTGGCATCACAACTCACAGCAACTCAAACTCTTGGGCTTAAGAGATTCTCTTGAGCTATGGGCACTGAGCCAAAAACATATCTTTTGATCCATCTTTGATCCCCCCCCATACACATCCTATTAAATAAGTTGTAAACACCTGATCTACACGAAGTCCTCCTGCAAGACAAAAATCAGATACAGTCATAACGTTTTTAGCCAAGTAAGTCCAAATACTCTCACCTGGTAAGGGCACTATATTTTGTCTCCCCAAATTCCTAGAGTTAAAAAGCGTTATGAAGAGGAGAGAGGCGCATCTCACAGCCATTTCTTTACTGGTCTAACTGATCTCAATGTCGGGATGTGGTCATTTTTAACCGGTCTCAATGTCGGGATGTGTATCAGGTTCTGTTAGGGTTGACTCGACTATGATGAGTCCAGAACTTAGGTTCTACCAGTTTTAACTGTGGCAAATAGTAAAAGCAAGATAGGAACAGTGTGTGTGTGTGTTCATTCTTTTCACCAGTCCTTATAGTTTCAGTGTTAACATCTGTCTTTAATAGGCTGTTCCCACTTTAACCAGTATATCTCAAGAGTGGAGTTACGATTTTTAGGAATGACTAGAAAGACATAAGAGAATAGCCAGTTTCTCTAACTGTAAGAGTTGAGAGGAGGTTTAATAACTGGCCTTTAGACACCCCCTTGATAGTAATGACATGGGGGACAAGAATCCAAGACTGAGAGAAGCTCAATATCTTTCTCCCGGAGAAAGAGAAAGCTTATCTCCCGACCTTCCACAGTCAGAAGCCCGTGGGCCTCTTGGGCAGAGATGAGATGAGCCAGGGCCTTGAGAGGCTGTCCTGGACATCTTTAATCAAGCTCAGGGGCCAAAGGAGTTCCCATTCCCTGAGGAATAGGACAGAGGACAGGCTGATCTCCAGTAGTTACCCCTACTTACTGGACAAGGGTTGCCCGCCAGGCTGCACTGATTTGACTAGAGCTGCTATCTTTTTCTTCTCTTTTTCCTGATTTAATTAGAAAAGACTCATCTAACCTCTTTTAGGAGGTTTTCCAAATTAGGGTCAGGGCCTAGAGCCAATTTTTGGTAAGTTCCTCCTAATGGGCCGTTTGAATAATAAATTTACACTTGAAAATAATTTGGCCTTCTGAAGAGTCAGGGGTAAATTGGGTAAATCTTCAATGCCTTTCTAGGTCACTTAAAAGCTGAGGGGTTTTTTTTGTTGTTGTTCTTTTCCTGAGTGATGGAAGAGTCCAGCTTAGGGTCTTGAAAGGTGCTTGTCGCTCTGTGGGGCACCTGGTCTTTTTCAGTGGACATAGTATTATGAACCACAAGTCACCCACCTTCTAGCTTTTCTTGAGGCTTTCTTTCATTTAAGGTCAATGCTTAGTCAGCAACCTTACATCTCTCCACAAGAGGTTAAAATGTTGTTTTCACTCTTAGAAGACATATTTACACACTCATCAGAATTATCTGAAAAGTTTCCCAAACCATGCCTAATTTATTTCACTTTGGCTAAAGAGAATGGGGTACACACTCAAGCAGTTTCCATATCACCACCTCTGTGGGATCAGGGGAAGACTCTGAGATTGGGCTTTCTTTCCTAGGCTCATTCTCCTGCTCCCCTGAAGGCACTTGAAGGAGGTAGGGAAGTGTTGATGAGTCAAGACAAGGTAGCAGTGTCTCCCTGGGGAACTTTGGGCCAGCCCAAGAAACCATCCTGGCTAGGAGGGCTATTTTCCTTACAGCAAAATAAGCCAAAATGTGAGATAGCGCAGGGTGTCCTCTTGAAGTTACTGCTTGCCATGGGGGACTTGCATTAGTGCTGAGCTTTTTAGTATACAGAACAATTAGGCATTCTTTCTTTAGAGGTTCCAATACTTGTAAAGTGCATCCTAGCTTCCTGGTAGGGTGCTGAAAGTTGAGGAATTCTCCATAGCTCAGACCAGGAGGGCCTCCCTCCCTGGGCTTGGAGGATCCTAGTTCCAACCACAGGGGCCTCGCCCTATACCCTGGAAGACCCTGCTGAGGTGTGTGACCACCTCACAGGGAGTAGCTTGCCTGGATTTATTTGTGCTTACCGACATAGCTATTTTCACTCCCAGGTTCCTCTGTTCTGCTGGCCCCAGGTGGGAGGAGCAGGTTTGGTTTGATTTAGTGGCTTTTCTACTGGTGCTGCCTGTTGCTAAACCTCATGTTCAAGTTACAGAGAACGAGACTTAAATCCATATTTTCCCCAGTCTCATCGCACCAGTGTCAGAACTGGTTAATCTAGTAATCTCTGTGCTTGAACTGTTGATTAAAGTGTGGACCAGCCCCCTGGAGATTACTTGAATTTGGTTGGGGTTGGTGCTTGGTTAAGCTGAGCCTGTATTTGCCCCTTGGCATATGTAACCTTTGAGCCTTAATTGATAATTTTTATAGGTTTTCCCCACATTTCCCAGTTACAGGACACAAAAGCAAATAGCTTTTTTCTTTTTATAATGAACAGGCCTTTCATCAGACAGTGCAGAAAAGCCTCTAAATCTGGCAGAGTACTGATGAGCACCAGGCTTCCGCCCTCTTTTTCTTGGGAGAGTTGGACAGATAAGCGCCATACTTCCATCCTCTTCTTCCCACAAAGTCAGCCAGGCAATAATAACCAAACTTAGTAAAATCAAGGTTGAAAGAAACAGGTTTGGGAGACATCTTAACATCACTGTGGAGGGTTGAACATTTCCTTCAGTAAAAAACTTTTGCAGCAGAATTAGTCACAACCAGCCAGAATCTTATAAAAACTTGGCATGCCTTTGAACGGTTCCATTTGAACCAATTTTGGTTCCAAAGACCAAATAGGGCACCCAGGGTCATTTTCTTTGCCTTTCCTCATTTTTTTAAAGGCCCACCCCCCACCGCCATTTTTCATCTTTTGACCAAGGAACTGAACTGCAGTCTGGGGTTTTATGTGCGTGGCAGTATGGGGCTTGCAGGTGTACCTTCTCTGAGTATCATCCACCAAGCCGGTTCCACCCTGTTACATGTCTCAGTTTCTTTCTTCAAGGTTTAAGACCTCTGGGAGGGCTCAGAACACTGAGTGATCAGCTCTTATATGCATTTCCTGAATGAACCATTTTAAATTAATTTTGGGGGGTCTCTATGGGGTCCCTCTTGCCTTGGGGAATCACCCCGGGATACACTCAGGCTCCTAGTCACCCCACAAAGCCTTCTAGGGAGGAGTAAAATGCCCCCTCTATTCTAAGTCTGAGGCTTTCACTTCTGTAACACTGATACAGTTCAGCCTTTTTTTGCAAAGGCTCAGAAAAGCCAGTTGAGATTAATGGAAAGGCAATGAAGAGGATCCTTTACACTCAAAGTGGCTGAGAAACACCAGAAAAAGCACAAACTTTGCCAAATACACAAAGCAGTCCCTTACCAACATCACTGATGTGTGGTCACCACCGAGTGAAGCATCCACATAAACCACCAGGAAGACACACCTTAGGGAGCAAGCCAGGGCCCTTTCCCAGTGTGGAGGAGCCATCCTATCACTTGTCTGTGGAGATAAGCAGTAAGAGGATTGGGACCCGGGAGATTGGGCTGACAGTGAAAGTGCCTAGGACAGCTCTGCCAGAAGGCTCGTCAGTGCTGCAGGGTCACGGTCTTTGCTGGAGACCCCAGGACCTCTGCTGCTTCTGCTCACTCTTGGACTCTCACCCAGAGAAAAACAGTGGAAACAGCAGGTTCAGGAACCTCTGAATATTCCCTTGTGCCCCTTTGCTGTGCTCCCCTGATGGAGGGAGCTGCACCCCTTGCTGGAGCTGAGGGTGATTAGAAGGCACATTTCCCAGTAGCCTGTTACCTGCGATGCATTTACTGGCTGACAGGTACTCAGTGTTTTCCTCTCCATGGCTATAGAAAAAAATAGGATAGAGTCTGATTGCTTACTGCAGAAGTTCTCGAATCCTAGAAGAGAGCCCCCAAAATGTGTAGCTGGAATTTCTGGGTTGGGTCCTTGGTCTTTGGGTTCAAAGAATGACACCACAGACCATCCAAATAAGCTAAAGGACTGAGTTTATTCAAAGATATAGATAAGGGAAAGGAGGAGAGCAGAACTTCCAGCAATGGAGGGGGACCCTGTATTAGTACCAATCTAATTGTATAGTTCCAAATAAACTTAAAACACTTTGGAGTAACTGGTATATGAATTTTAAAAATCATTGATAAGTTTGAATAATAGATGTACATTAGGTCTGAAATTGCAAATGAGAAATTTTCTGCTTAGTATAAATGAGAATTCTTGAATCTTAAAAGAGAAATAACTTTTTTGCCTAACTTCTTTGCATATGATTGGCAAAATTTTCAAATTCTTTCTGGTGAAAAACTAACAACTCTATTATTTTTAAAATTCTAATTTCTTTTTGATCAGTGATTTTCTGAAGTGTTTGTAGACTTTTTAATCAGACAATTTTAGAGCAAGAAGAGAATTAAAGATTAATATTTGACTACTAATGGCCAAATGATTGTTTTTATAACAATATACATGAAGATGGAAAGATTGTTTTTTAAGAGATCATTGAAATAACTTAGAATTTAGTTGTTGATCTTAATGGATTACTGGGAGTAATTTTTTTTAAAGAACCGTTTGTGATTTATTTTTATAAAGACATTTTTGTTAAACCTAGCAGAACTTATTATTCACAGAAAATATCTCACAGAAGTTAATTGAAAATATTTTAGGTGTATAGACTAAAATTTTATCTTAATTACAGCACTAACTAACCTTTAGTCCCCAGCGATTTTGTAATATGACTTGTCTCTCTGATAATTAGTTTTGGAAGTAAAGTAACTTAAAATGATTCACTGTTGAACAGCATAGGTTTGAACTGTGAGTCCACTTATACATGGATTTTTTTTTTCAGAAAAAAATACAGTCAGATCAAAAATACAGTCTTCTTTAGATGTGAAGCCCATGCATTTTGGGAACTCATTTTTGCGTACTCAGATTCTGCAGGGTGAACTGAGGGACTTGAGTATGAGCAGATTTAGTACACTTGGGGGATCGTGAAACCATTCCCCCCTCATATACTGAGGAATAACTATACTTACAGGTGCTTTTACATACATTGTCTCCTTTGGCTCCTTGGAATAATTTGTGAGGGAGGTAAGGGAAATATTTTAATCTTTATTTTATAAGTGTAGCAATTATAGACAAGCGATTATTTGTAAAATCACAGCTGGTCAATCAGACTAGATCTCAGTCTTTTAACTCCCAATTTTGTACTTTATACATGTAAGTAGTGTGCATAAAGTATGTTCGGTAAGTGTCCAATGAATTAGCATAAATAATTTTTCATTATAGAAGCAATATAGATGGTGCTACCGTCAATGATTCAACTTAAAAATTTTTCCACTTTATAGTGCTGCAAGAGCAATATGCACTCAGTAGAAACCATACTTGGAGTTTCCATACAATCACTCATTATTAGTATGTACTAAATTACACAAGATAGTGAACATTTTATTTTAAAGTAGATTTTGTGTTAGATGATTTTCAATAGCTGTGGGCTAATATATGTGTTCCAAGCATGTTTAAGGTAGGCTAGACTAACCTATGGGTATTTGGGAGGTTAGGTACATTAAATACATTTTTGACTTTTAATGTTTTCAATTTACAATGGGTTTATCAGGACATAAACCTATTGGGCAAGTTGAGCCTCTGTATTCTTATTACAGATTGAACTAGATGTTTCTTTAATGAAACAATTGGAAGAGATAAGAAATTAAAAGGGAAAAGTTTACAAATCTGTCTACCAAAGGCATTGGATGAAGGGTAAAAAAAATCTTGTATATATCAAGTATACATGACTGTAATATATATATATGTTCTATATCTATATATAGTTTTTAAATGTATATATGTAAATATAGATACATATATGTATCTATTTGTATTTTAAACTGAAATCATACTTTATTTGATATTTTAAATCGAATAAAAGACTCCTGTCTAAGTGAGGAAGCTTTTCTAGAGGAATTTATGTCTGATTACAGGGGCAAGAATGTTTAGGAAGAAACCTAAGAGAAGTTGTTTATTTTATTAAGAAAACTGAAAGGGGAATGGAGTAACTTTAGAAGGGGCTAGATGGAACTTTCAAACATGATTCTTAATTAAAACATTGGGGTTTAAAGTAAATCAACTTGCAAATATTTGTTCCTTGAATTTTCTTTAATTGCTGTTTATGGAATTTACAGGTAATATATCCTTGTTTCTCCAGTAGCTATTTAGTAGATTGTTTGGACAGAAAAGGTAAAATATTTTGAAAAAATTACTTGCACAATCTCTGTCCCTGCTAAACCTTTTTGTTTTATACTTTTTTCTTTTAAGGCCAGTCTTGAGTCTTTGTAGTACAGGACTCTCTGCTATTAAAATAAGTACTTAGCAAAGTTGCATAATTAGAAGTGGAGCTATTTGGAGAATGATTTAGGGGGATAGGAGTGGACAAGAAAAGGTACCTCAAAGCAAAATTAGCTGTCTTTCCTTCACAATTCCATTGTATTCTGTGCATACTTGTCTTGAAGATTTGTTATTATACTGTCTCTTTGTGTCTCCCCTACTGAACTCAAGTTCTGTTTTGTTTTTTGATAATTCCAGATAGTGTAAGTAACATCTAAGAAGACAATAAAACAGGATTATGGGATACAGGTTAATGGGGAGAGACTGGCGAGGAGAGATAAAGAGGTAGAGAGGTCTTAGTACTGTTGTCTGGGAAGATCTGTCTGTGGAGTAGCATTTGAGCTCAGTACTTTGATCATTAGGGAAAACCATCTAAGCAAAGAACCAGGGTTCATTCATTAGGAACAGCAAGTACAAAGACTCTGAGGTAGGAAGAAGTTTGGCATGTTGTAGGAATAAAAAGAAGGACCAGGGACTTGGTGCGCTGGCTCACGCCTGTAACCCTAGCACCCTGGGAGGCCAAGGCGGGTGAATTGCTTGAGCTGAGGAGTTAGAGACCAGCTTGAGCAACAGTGAGACCCCATCTCTGAAAAATAGCTGTGCCCCGTGGCAGGTACCAGTAGTCACAGCTTCTTGGGAGGCTGAGGCAAGAGAATCTCTTTGAGCCTAAGAGTTTGAGGTTGCTGTGAGCTATGATGCCATAGCACTCTACTAAGGGCATCTCAAAAAAAAATTAATTAATTGAATTAAATAGATGAATAAAGTTTTTTAAAAAGAAGGAATAATTATAAATAATAAAACTAAAAAATCTTTGCTGGCATGGTGGTTCCTGCCTTGTACTCTAGGAGGCCTAGGTGAGAGGATCACTTGGGCCAAGGAGTTTGAGACCAGCCTGAGCAAGAGTGAGACCCCTGTCTCTAGAACTACTGCCAGGTATTGTGGTGGGCATCTGTAGTCCCAGCTACTTGGGAGGCTGAGGCAAGAGGATCACTTGAGCCCAGGAGTTTGAGGTTGCTGAGAGCTATGATAATGCCACAGCAGTCTACCCCAGGGTGAGAAAGTGACACTGTCTCAAACAAAACCAAAAAATCCTAAAAAATCTTTACAAGGTCTTTTGTAAAAAAAGAAGAGAGAAAAGACCCTGAACTCAAGTTTTGAGGGTAAGGACCATCATGCTTTTCATTTTTCTATTTTCACACACCTAGCAGGTACTCAAATATTTGCTGAGAGGATGAATGGGTAAGAGGGAAGAGAGAAATCAAATATGCTAGTGGTTATGAGTATCTAGCAGGGCTCCTCAAACTTTTTAAACAGGGGGCCAGTTCACTGTCCCTCAGACCATTGGAGGGCTGGACTATAGTTTAAAAGGATAGGCAGCCATGGCAAAAACACCTGGTGGGCCAGATAAATGTCCTCGGTGGGCTGCATGTGGCCTGCGGGCCGTAGTTTGAGGACACATGATAAGGGATTGATATCAGTGTGCAAGGTAAAAAATGTAGATTCATGATGAAAGAGAAAGAACAGTTCTGAGGTTATAAGATAAAAGAAATGACCAGTGTTTGTTAAATTGAAGGAAATTCAAATGATGTTATAGAAAAATAAAATGCAACAGTCTTTTTTCATTCTTTCCTAAAAGTTTTGTAGCAAAGAAGGAAATTCTTGAGTCATGATTAATAGGCAAAAAATTTTAACCAAAAGATTGAATTATCTTTTCAGAAATATTTTAAATAGATATTTCATTTTTACCTATACAGGTATCTATCCTACTGGATCCAGTAGGTAAGACCATGGCAACTGGAAACAGGCTTCAAAACTTAGGGCAGGTTTCCGTGTCAGTGACCTTGTTAGTACCTCTTCCACAGGTTGACGTGAGGATTATTAAAAGAGACAGATTTGGTAAAATACAGGGCACCGGTTTATAGGAAGCTCTTGATAAATGTTATCTATTAAATTAAGCAATTCCAACCATTTTTGACCTACATTAATAGACGTTTCGTGTGGTTTAATATAACATCATTGTCATATTTTTCTGTATAGTAGTCATTCCTAATGCTTGGGGATAAGTTCTAAGACCCCCAGTGGATACCTGAAACTGTGGATAGTGTTGAACTCTATATATGCTGTGTTTTTTCCTATGTTTATATACCTATGTTAAAGTTTAATTTATAAATTAGGCACAGCAAGAGATAGCCATATGTCAGCATCACTCCTCTTGGCTTAGAGGCCATTCTTAAGTAAAATAAGGTTACTTGAATGCAAGAACTTTGATATGGTGATAGTCAGTCTGCCAACCAAGATGGCTCTTGAGTAACTAAAGGGCAGGTAGTGACTACAGTGTGGATACTCCGGACAAAGGGAGGATTCTGGTGCACAAAAAATTTCTGAATTGTTTATTCTTGGGATTTCCCATTGAATATTTCTGAACTGTGGGTAACCATGGAAAACAAAACTGCAAATAAAGGGAGATGACTGTAATTGGTAGTCTATATTTCACTGGATAAACTTCTAGTCTTTTATATATCAAAAGATTCAATTATCATTTACTAATTTTCTAAAAGTAATTATTATAGACGTGTTCTGAAAATGTCAGTGGTTCTGTATTTTTAGCCACTATTTTGGAATTAATTTCTTTTATGTCAATATGTTAAGAAATTTAGTAATTATTTAGGTTCATTGGAGAGTCTGAGCAATCTAAGAATTATAAAATTTAAATATTTTATTAGTATCTTTACCTAACGTTGAAGATACTATGGAAATTTGTGACATTTAGTTTATTACTATTTATAGTTTAAAATTGATCAAGCTATGTTATCTGGTGGACCGTAAAAGTTTTACAGTTTTATAGTTCTATTTATTTAACATTATGGTTACTTAACTATCAGAAAAGAAAATATGATGGTAAGAGTTTATTCAGAGTTCTAAATGCTGCCCAATCACATTTCTACATCTTATATCTGAAGAGACTTTAGTTTTGACCTTAAAAATAATTTTCTTAAGACAAACATTGACCATGTAGTAAACTTAATTTTAGCAAATGTCAGTGTCATTATTTAATATTTTTAAAATAACTATGTTTTCTTTATTAATATTTTTCCAAACAAGCACATTTTAAAAAATCAGACAATTCATTAAGTGTGAAATGAAGTAGTTTTGAATGGGTACCACAAGGTGGCAGGATTGCATTTTTGTAGATTCTTTTTGCTTTGATGTACAGCAAATGCTGGGTTATCTAAAATCTTAAGTTTTCCTGTGGTTAACTGTTACACATTTTATGTGCCAGAACTTTTAAATTTTAACTTTAAAGATGGAAAATTTTTTGAATTGTATTTCATGCTTTCCTGATTTCTTACTAAGTCGAATATAACTTCGCTTAACTGTTACCAGTGAGCCATCTGAGTGCCAGGTATTGGGTGTGATTAAGACGAAGTGGTAGATAATGGTAAAGTGGAGGGAAGCAGTACTGGCCCCAGCAGAGATTCTGGACCTTTGCCCTTAAAAGCTGGGTCTGATGTCAGCTTGCTTTTTGCTTATTTGCATTTTTTTCCTATTAAAAAGCGAAGTGAATCATATCAAATGCCAGGCTCTGGTATGGCTGTTTTCAGTAAAACTAAATAGCAAACGTGGGCAAGAACTGCCTTCTCTCAGGGGATTTTATAATATGCGATGTTTAAGGAAGGAAAATAACTATGAGGCCTTAAAATTTCTTAATCAAAGACCATACTGGTAAAGGTGGTACCAGACCAGGAAGAATAGGATTCTGTAGTTATGAGGAATATTAGGAACTGGTCTAATTGCTTGCGACGCAACTTTAAGAAATATTTCCTACAAAAATATTCTAGACTCTGAGTTGGACATAATTTGAATGTGATAATATTGGCTGTAAAGGATGTGTCCAAATATCAGTCTGTTTTCCTGCTGAAACTGTTTACCTGTTTTGGTAATTGGGGAGCTGTTCCAAGGCGGTCTGTACCTTTACTGGTGATACAGCAAACACTGGGTACAATCTTAGTGTGTTCGACTTCTGGGTTCGTTCACTTCTGGGTGCTGCTTTTCCCTCCCTCATATTCCAGGTTTGGAGTTGAGAACATAGTTAGTCTATGGTGAAAGATTGGACTACAGAGACGTTTTCTTCTGTGTCTATTTCTTTCATTCATTATTTGCTTATTTTTCTAATATTTTAAAAGATATCATCTATACAATTAGATCATATTTTAGAGTGAAATAATTTAACTTCACATAAGTACCGAAAAAGCAATAATTGAGCTCCATTGGCTAAGGGGAGAGGAGGAGGATATCATTTCCAAAGCATTCCTGTGTCTCTCTGGCTCTCTAAAATGTTTATCTACCAGTCTGCCACTTTTTTTCTTATATGGATTTTAGCTACATAAATCAACAATTTTACAAAGGTTTTTTTATTTCCCCTCATTTTTTATTCAGCCTTCCTGGGGTAATGGAGAGCTTTTATAAGAGCTCCAGAGAATCCACGGGAAATAACTGATAAATTAGCTCCACCTGAAATGGATATTAAAGCATGGACACTTGATCCTTTCTTCCAGTTCCCTTGGTAGTATAACCTTTTTTTTTTTAACTCCACAATAGATGAATAAGTGACTAAAATATATAGATAAGTTTCCCAAGCATGTAGGATGTACACATTTTCCTTCTGGCAAAGAAACTCCATTTTTAGTTAAAAATAATTCCTTTCAAGATTGACAAGTGGTTTAGTGGCTCATACGCAATTAATGCTTTAAGACACAGCCTAAATGCCCGCCTCTGCTTTGGGGCACAGTTTTTGTGTAGTTGTATGCTCTGAAACGAAATTAACTCTGAACTTTGACGTTACCAGAAAGATCAGAGGTAAGAGCTTAGCTAATGTTGAGAACACTACATGTTCTGCCACAAGTTAAGAACCATTAGCAAAAGCAGCTTACTTGAAGTATGAAATTTGAACATTTAACTCTAAGATAGCAGAGTCTTATTAAAAGAATTTTTAAAATTAGCCTACAATTTAAATAGGTTTTTGTTTTAAATGTTAGGTATATTACATTTAAATATTCCTTTTATGAAGGAACTTTGGCTTAAAAATGCATTATAGTTGAGCTTATTAAAAAGAAGTTGGAGACATGTATGGGGCAGTTAGTTATAGACCTTGAAGGCCAGGCTAAAGACGGGAGGTTTATCCTGTAGGGAACCTGTAATCATTAACAGATCTTTAATTGTGTGGGTGACAGGCAAGCAATGTTCTAAGAAAATTAGCCAGGAGGCAAGATGGATTTGCTTGGATCCAAATGGATAGACATTGGAGCCAATTGACTGACAGTTGGGTTAATGTGACTATATGATAGGAATCAGAGTTAGGGTAGTGGTTATAGGAATTGGGAAGTTAAAGGCATTTAAGATCTTAGTAGAGCAGAATTGATAAGACATAGCAACTTGCTAAATGAGGTTACCAAAAAAAGTATGTTACGTAAAATTTCTAGTTTTGTTAAAAAAAGAAATCCTACCTCCAAGCCCATCTTATATCCAAGCCCACCTTCTGCCAGGGGTGTCTAACCTTTTTTCTTTTCTGCCACACATTAGAAGAATAACAGTTGTCTTGAGCTACACATTAAATACACAAACACTAATGAAAACTGATGGTCAAAAAGAAGAGGTCTATGCATACGTTTACAATATCTGACACCACATATAAGCAAAACAGTTCTCAAATAATCTGTGTATAGCCTGCAGGTTGGACACCTCTTTCTATAGGAAAATTTTTTATATTATAAATTTTTCATAGTTAGAGATGATGCTCCTTGATTTAAAGCACAACAATAGAAGACACTTGATTTGAGTCATATTTCTTATAATGGATCTGGCTAAAGTGACTTTGAAAGATCATGTCATGCAGTGGTTTCCAAATAGGAGATGAATGCTAGCTGCCTCAAAATTACTTGGTTTGTTGTGGGTGGAGTGATTCTTAAATAATGCAGAATGTCATGATTAAGAGCACAGACTGTGTAGGTCTACAGGTTTCAAACCTAGATCCATTTACCATGAGCAAGTTACTTAACTTTTCTGTGTCTTAGTTGACTATTAAGGTTGTTATGGAAATAAGATGATACATACAAAGTGCTTAGAAAATTGCCTGGCACATTGTAAATGCTAAATAAATGGTAATGATTATTGTTCTTATTTCCTACTTCTGGAGATTCTAATTCATAGGTTTGACATGGGCTTAAACTGTATTTTAAAAGTGTAACTTGTAACTCCAATTATCAAGTTTGAAAACTTGTTGCCACCCACTTTTCTACCTCCATATAATAGGTCTGCATTTAAACACCCCACACATTTTTATCCTTTGATATTCCAAAGATGGCTACATTTTAAAATGATACATGCTATTATTTGAATGTGCCTAGGTCTCATTGAATAGCTTACCTAGATCCCTCTGGCCATAGCTCTAAGTGTCCACTTCCCCGTACCCTCGTTACCTGGTCTGCTCCCCAGAGGGTTGTGCCAGCCTTACCTGCTACCTCATCCAGAAGCGATCAGTGTTCCTTGTGTCTTGGCTCTCACACTCCAGCTCTGCTCATTGCCAGCCTTACCTGTATTCTTAGAAATACCTTTGTAAACTTTGTTTGCAAAAATGAATATATAGTATTATTTACTAATTAAAATTGCAGAGCTTTTTAATGCATAGATAATATTAGATAATGGGTTTTGTTGTTGTCATTTAAAAAACAATTCTTCCTATGACCTCTTCTCCTTTCCTCTGATTACTTATGGTGCCCTGCTTTGGTCTACTGGTTTGTGGCCCTGGCTTTCATTAAAACCAGCAGGGGAATAGACCCATGCAAGGCCAGTTAAGAGTCTCTGAAGGATGGATCCTGAGCATCTATATTTTTGAAAAGCTTCCTACTTGATTTTGAAGTTGAGCCAAGGTTGATGGCCAATGAATTAGTCTCGTCATGGTCATACTCCCTTTCTCTTCATTCAGTCCTATTAGAGAAAAAATGTTTCAACCATCTGAAGATAGTTTTCTTAGTCTGGTGAGATGGTAGATGAAGAGAAAGCTAACTTGAGTCTTGCATTTTTCTTGGGCGATCCCCTGTACTCCAGTCTCTGATTTAAACCTTTCCAAGTACTGTTTCCATATTAGGTTAAGATCCTCTGTCACATACTGTCCTAGTACTGGGAAAGTTTCCTTAATAGTGCAGGCATGTCTTCTGTGCCATGATATATATGTTTCTAAAAACCTCATTCCTCAGAATTTTGTGTTAGAAATAAGACGGTTTAGGGCAGTGCCTGTGGCTCAAAAGAGTAGGACACCAGCCCCATATGCAGGAGTGGCAGATTCAAACCCGGCCCTGGCCAAAAAACTGCAAAAAGAAAAAAAAAAGAAATAAGATAGTTTATGGTGAAAACAAAGTGGGGGCCAGCCACTCAAAAAACTTACACAGCCTTCTGTGACCAGAGTGCTGAGACAGCAAGTTGGTACCAGGTTGGTTGGTATCAATACAAGCTCTACTGGTAGATATAATAAACACACACACACAAAGAGCCAAATGCTCATGTAACCTGGCGTAAATAGGGACTCCTGGGGAAGGGCTCACTTTTTTAAGTTTTGTGAAATACAAACAAAAGGACTCTTGAGATAGCAGTGGGACTGAGAGTTCTTTCCTTTCTTGCCAAGGGCTATGATTCACCATAACTTCTAATTCAGAGTCAAGGTTATAACCAGTCGTAGAATTGCATTTTAGCTAGAGCTGCTGTTTCTATAATTCTGGGTAGATGGGAGAGTAATACAGGCATGCGAGAAGTTTGAATTGGTAAAATAAGTCAAATTTGATGTAGAGCTCCTCAGTTACTACTACACTTCAAAGAAATTTTCATGGACTTCTTACCGAAAATCTGTAATTTTAAGGAAATCCCATGTAGTTTTTTTTTTTTAAAATCCATTTACTGCTTTCCTCCTATGCTTACACACAGATTGTGATGTCTCTCTCTCTTTTTTTATTTTGTCAAATAAAATTGACCCCTTTGATCAAATGCATTAGAACTCCCAGGCAGTATTTTCTTATATGACTAGTTTTAGTCTTATTTAAGAATTGGCATTAGACAAGGGAAAGACCTAAAATTATTAAGTGGTCTCTTTCATTGAGGACTGGCATGATTTAGATTGTTTTTTAGTTTTTCAAGCTCTTAATAAGTATAATATGCATCTAAAATAATGTTTAATATTATATCTTAGCTTATAACTCTACTTTTCCCAGATAAGTACAACATCTTAAAGGATCTGACGTCTTATGCCTGAATATGAAATGTGACGTATTTGTTTCTTGTTCCCCCCCCTTTTTTTTTTTTTTTTGTAGTTTTTGGCCGGGGCCAAATTTGAACCCGCCACCTCTGCCATATGGGGCCCGTGGCCTACTCCTTTGAGCCACAGGTGCCGCACTCCCCTTTTCTAGTTTCATAATTTTTTAAAGTTGTTTTGTCTCCTTCTGAGGTTTTTTCTAAAATTGTATATGCTCATTTTGATGTAGAAATAGAACTGGTAAAGTGTCCAAGTAAATACCATAAGTAGAGTAACCCCTAATATCTTATATTTCATAATAATGGACTTCTGAATTTTATTTATGTATCTGGATATTATACAAGATTTGCTTTTATTTAGATTTTTGTGCTATACCTGTGCTCATTACCATTTGTAGGCTTGTAAATGACCATCCATCTAACTACAAGTATTGTGGGCCAGACTAGATCTTGAACATTTGCTATAAAATGGTCATAGTGCAGAACACTGAAGGCTTGTTAGACATACTTCATTACCACTTTCTGCTCTTCTTTTTCCATAAAACAGATTAAATGGCACCCTTGTGAAATGGAGTTTACAGAACCATTTATTCTATTGCCCAGTACCTTTCTGAAAATGTTTGTAAAATAGATGTTTGATGTTCTGTAACCTGGACAAAATAAGGTGCTTAGTTAAGTGAGAGTAGCTGTTTGTATTATTCTGCTGAGATGACATTCATGTATATGTGTAGAGGTAATCTCACAGTCACCAGTTTGAATTATTATCTAATGGTTTCTGTATAATATAAGTTTTTGTTATAGTGATAGACTCATTTGAAATGATAATTGGATTTTGGTTACCTAGTATCTTTAAAAGTCACTTATCTCCTGCCTCACACCAGCAGAACCCTTTAACGAAATTTATTCCTTTTGCTTTTGTCCTCCTCCTAGTCAGCCTTACATACTCTATCTAGAAATGCCTTTCCAAAATACAGAATTGGTGAGGCTGTTCCCCTGATGTAAACCCTTCACTGGCTGCTCCCATTTCCCAGGGGCAGGGCTGGTATTTTGGTGGTTTGCAGCAGTTAGGTTGAACTGGCTATTTACAATCAGTATCTGTTCTGATTGGCTGGGGCTCATGTGCTATGGGATACATTTCAGATTCCTAAGCAGAATTTTCAGTGTTTCAGGGCATTAGGAGATCTCTGAATGAATACTTCTCTGCCTTTATTTTCTACCATTCCGTAATTATTTCAGATGTCCCTATTGGGAAGGAGATGCTTTTTGACTTTCTACCTCTGTTTTCAGTATGCTCTTTTTCTTTGATATGTTCATTCTCTCATCTAACCAATGATTTTAAGATTTGAGGTTAAATCTTAAACATTTAATTTAGGAGAAAATTCCTCTGTGAAAGCTCTGCTGACCAGCCACTGTCTATATCCTCCTACCCTTTACTTGGTTACCTCCTTCGATGCTGCTCCCTTGGCAGCTGCCATCCCTAAGATCTCACTCTTACTACTTTGCCCCATAATTTTTGCTTACATATCTACCACCTTTTCTGGACCATGGACCTATCACAATGCTTACCACAGAGAGGTACTGAAGAAATATTTAAGTGCATGAGAAGTTAGATTTTTAACTCAGAAAGACCTGAGTTCAAATTCCAGGTCTGCCACTTACCCAGCAGTATGAGAGTGAAAAAATTAATTTTGCATAGTCTCAGTTTTCTACTAATCTGTATATGCAATGATACGGAGTGGATCTGAATATTGAACAAGGTCATACTTAGTGTGCTTATTACACTTCCTAGTACATAGCCATTCGATAAATACTCCATTCTCCTTGTTAATTTGGTTTAACAGTTTTGTTTTACCTTTTTTTCCTCTTTGAACTTCAGTTTGTAACAAGAAAGCAGTTTTTATCTGAAAGCACCTCTCTTGTAGTTCTCTGTGATAAAGGTAGAGGGTAAGTTACATCACTCCTGCTGCTAAGAACAACCATTATTTACAATTTCTAGTAGCACTTTCTGGACTGGAAGCTTTTTAGAGGAAGGGCTCCTTCACTCTCCAAACGAAGCCCAGTGACTACCACAGTTCCAGGCACACAACGTTTGTGAAGTAAATATTTGAAATAAACGTGCAGTAAATATTTGTAACAGGTATTTGTGAAGTAAATATTTGTACGGTGCATATTTGTGGAAAGGAGCTATAGTGGGAAGGAAAGTCTATCTCCTCTTCCTTGATTTCCTGCTGGAACAACAAACATGCCGAAGTCCAGGAAGAGAAGACGAGAAGCTGGCAGGGTCTCCCTCCTTAGCTTTCCCTGAGGACGGGCAGAGGTGGTAGAGACAGCTTCTGTGACAGAGGTGACAAAGACTGTAACGTAGTTTGGGATGGCAAATAAATGGGTAAAGGAGGTAAGAGAAGATTCTCTTTAAAGATATAAAACAAAAATATTAGGAATCACCCTCTGAATTAATTCATGTTGCAGAGATTAAAGCAAAACTCGAATTGCCCTTTTACCAAACAATGAAGCCGCTTATGAATTGGTTCTCTGGATAGTTAGTCTGTTGGGGGAAAGGGCAACAGGTTATATACAGGTGGTTTTCATAGGTGAAAAACATTTCTTTTGGAAGTGGTCTATAATAATACTTTTATATTAGGCCATTCTCAAGCAACTTTCTACTTTAAAAAGTGATTGGAGGCTCGGTGCCTGTAGCAAGGGTGCCAGCCACATACATTCGAACCTGGCTGGGTTCGAATCCAGCCCAGGTTAAAAAATAGCTGGGCATTATGGTGGGTGCCTGTAGTCCCAACTATTGGAGAGACTGAGGCAAGAGAATCACTTGGGCTCAGGAGTTTGAGGTTGCTGTGAGCTGACGCCACGGCATTCTACCCAGGGCAACAGCTTGAGACTCTGTCTCAAAAAAAAAAAAGCGATTGGAGAAATGTGAAGATCTCTTTTGATTAACCCCACTTATAGCTGAAACTAATATTAAGGTCATAACCTTAATTGCTCACCTTAATTGCTGCAGAGAGTGCCAGTTTCTTGCCTTGTAATATTTATTTTGTTGTACCCTCATTTTACATATGAAGAAATAATTTTTTGAAATTTTAATTAGAGTCTTAACTCCAAAGCTTAAAATCTGACCATTACTCTGTAGAGTTACATTCAAAGTCAATACTGATCAGGAAGCTTTATAATGGCATATCTGGACTTAACGAAAATTACATCACAGATGCTTTTAAAGAAGGGTTGTTTGGAAATGATACTTCAAATGAAATTACAAAGGAAAAGTCAGCATCATTTTAGCTTACCTATGTCAGCCCATATAAAATCATGCTGTTAGGGTACATGGAGAATTTTTGTTGATAGCAGAATCATAGTAAGAAATTAGAAAGATCAGATTTGATAAAAGTTTGATGACTCAAAAGGTTTCGGAGACTTCACTGATCTGTTTAAAATTGGAAGTAGATTCTGGGGCTTTTTTAAATTTTGGTATAAGAAGACCTTGACATTCTTGGAAAGTTTTCTAAGTCACCCCATAATACAAAACAGTGTCAACAGACTTAGATCAGATCCATACATTTGTAATAGATACCTATTTCATCAAAATTGAAAGTTTGATCAAATATACAGTTGCCTTCTTCAATTATATATCCCTGCTATAAATTCTTTCGTAGTTAATTCTTATCTGTGTTCTCTACCCTCTGGCTGAAGGTTATGGAAATTTTAGGGATGTTTGAAAGTACTAAACTAGCCACTTCTAGCACTAAAAGAAGCAACTTCTGCAGAATTTGGGAATTGCCATTTAAGGTCTTTTTATATATTTAGATCGTGCCTTCTCTTTGTGAGAAAGGTTATTCCTATTTTTTTCCTGTTTGCTTTTCAATACATATACTTCACAATGTTTCCATTTCTTCTGTGTCTTTAGGGGTTGTTGTTTTTAACTTTGCAGCACTTGAAACTACTCTAGTGATAGGCATTTCTTTTATTTTCATGTGTTCTTTTTGATGGCCCAACAAGGGTTTCTTCATGCCTGTCACCTGGGAGATATCACAAGTTCTCATCACATATTCTCTTGTTTCTTTCAAAATTCTATATTTCTAGCACCTCCTCAATATTTGAATGCTTCTTTTGTAAGTACTGCTTGATATTTTTGAACCACAGTAGTTAGAGATGTTTGAGATGTCGAATGAGTGCTTTTTAAACATAGAAAAATTAACACTTCCAAAAACGTAGCAAAACATCTTATGATACTGAGGTACCTGGTAGATGGTGTGTGCCTTTGCATTTTGCTACAGGGCTTAGTTCAGCTGGCTGCAGTTTCCTGCATTACTTGATGAAATCACACATAAGCAAATGTGAAATGTGTATCATGCTCAAATTGTTCTCTACCATGTAAATTTTGGAGGAACAAATTTGCAAACAGAACAGATTATACTTGATAGGCTCTGTTAATTTTAAAATGGCTGATCTACAGTTCTGGGAAATTTTCTTGAATTTTTGAGTAATATTTTCCCCCTCCATATTCTTTTGTTTCTGAAACTATCCTTGAGATGTTACCCCTTCTAAACATTTATTTCTTTTCTTTCCTGTTTTTCCCTCTTTGGTATTCTGCTCTAGTTTCTAAAATATTTCTTCAACTTTAATGTATATCCTATTTATTCTAGCACATTTTCTTTCACTCGTGCTCTCATGTCAGTTTTTCAATTTCCAAGAACTTTTTTTGTTTGTTTGTTTGTTTTCTTAGAAACAGAGTCTCACTTTGTTGCCCTTGGTAGAGTGCCGTGGTGTCACAGCTCACAGCAATCTCTGGCTCTTGGGCTTAGGCGATTCCCTTGCCTCAGCCTCCCGAGTAGCTGGGACTACAGGCCCCTGCCACAACACCCGGCTATTTTTTTTGTTGTTGTTGGAGTTTAGGCTGGACCCAGTTCAAACCCGCCACCCTCCATATATGAGGCCAGCGCCGCGCCGTACTCACTGAGCCATGAGCGCTGCCCCCCCAAGAACTCTTTTTTGGTGTTTTGCATGTTGCTGTCCTCTTTCCCTTCCTCCTTTTGTTTTATTCATGTAATCTTTTGGGTATTTTAAAGTTTCTTCACTTCCCTATACTCTCTCTGTTTCCTCCAGTTTCCTCTGAAGTGAGTGTTGGTTATATCAAGATTCTCTTATACCTTGTAGTCCAGCTGGACAGCTGTTACTTGTTTTTCAATGTGAGGATGGAGTGGGGGGATGTCTTCAGCTCTTGGAAACACTCCCAGGCTTCTTTCTGCTAACCATTATTTTTTTATGTGCACCCAAATATCACATGTATTCCTTCCCCCATCCCTACAATTGCCCCCAAGTCACTGAAGGCAGGGACTATGTCTTATTCATCTTGATAATTTTGGTGCTAAGCCTGAAGTTCCTGGCCCTTTCATGGGTGCTACATTGTTAAATAAATGTCGATCAGTAAACAAAAATGCCCAAAGAGCTAATATGTAGTATATTTTTTTACTCTAGTTTATATTCTTCTAGCTAAGATGTATTATTTTGACCATTTCTTTTATGGTACTTGGCAGCTGGTTTAAATACTAAGAAGTAACTCTAATGGTCGTTGTAAATTTACATTTCTCACTCCATTGGCCCCACTCCAAACTTTTGTTATTTTTATTATATTGTCTCCTCAACCTTACTTAATTGTGAATAAAGGAGAATGTAGCGATGTTGGAATCACATTAAAATGATAATGTAGGGGGAAAATATAATCACGTGGAAGGGGATCCAAGGTGATGGCCACTAAGAGGAAAGATCCCTGGGAAATACTGGGGCAGCCACAGAGGGTGATACGCTGCTTTGGTTCCTCGCCACAGCCTTGGGCATGAAGCCTGCCTTCCTCCTTCACAAGTGAGCATCGTTTTCTTTGGCCCACTTGGACTTCCTCTCACCCTTCTTCTCATAGCTCTTGAGGTTTGGTCTCTACACAGTTTCCCAGCTGATTTCTCCATCTGTGAAATGGGCAGCTTACAATGATGACTGGGGCTCCGCTTCACAGTCCCTTTACTCTTCCCGCTCTTATATTTGGTGGGGGGGGGGTGTGTGTGTATGTCCCTGGCATTTCTAGTCTGCACTTCTAGAGCTACTGTATTTAATCGGAAGTTGGTTTTGTGTTTGGTCCAGCAATTAATTAGGTAAACCCTGGACAAAGCACCTAATGTCCTTGAATTTCCATTTCTAAACCTATAGAATAAGGAAATTAGAACTAAATGATTTCTAAGCTCCATTTCAGCTCTAAAATTCTGAACAGATCAGAGGGTTAAAGAATCCGTCAGACCCCACTTAAATTACAGAGCTGATGTCCGGACAGGCCATAATGTATAGAAATGGGTCCCTTCATCAAAGCACAGGTATTTATTATAAACACTGTGGTGTCCCCACCACAGAGTCCACTTTTTCAGTGTGCTAATGCTTAGACTAAGCCTTAGACATTCCATAGCTATATAATGCCCTTGAATTTATCTTCGCCTTTGTAAATAAAACTTCAGGTGAGCTTCCTCTCATTGTTTTGGGGTCACCAAGAGATGGACTCTGATGGCTCTACACGGCTCTGTATGCACAGAAAAATGGCCAGTCTAATTCCTGCTGGCTCTTCTTTTCGGTACTGCGTATCATTGTTGTTCTCTTCTGGAATTTAACATGAAAAAATTAGCTTAAAGTAACTAGTTATTTTTAAAAAACATGAAAAGAGCTCAAAGCATCTATTTTTCATAGCTATGCAAAAGTTAAATAGAAATGATGCACGTATTCATTTTTGTTAGGAAACTTGCATGATGTTCTTGAAATAGAAAATCATAATCAGGACAACTTTTCTCTTCTTCAGATGTTTTATATAGAATATCATTTGGCTTCTAAATCTGTGATGCCTTTTTTGTCCATAGCTCCCAGTTTTCATAATCTACCGCTATTAAGCAGAAGTGGTAATTTATGAAGAAGTTTGGCTTTGAAAAGCTCATTTATTTTCATGAAAACAAAAAGTAAAATAAGAATGTTAACCATTTGAACTCTTCTTGCTTAAAGGTATTGAGGAGAGTTGACCCTCATCTCTCTCCTGTTACAGTAGCTCTTCTTTAAAATGAAGTCTTCCTTCCCATCTGTAAAAGAAAATAAAAAGTTAAGTCTTTTTAGTATATGGGTAATGTTTTGCAATTAGTAGTTACGTTAAATAAGGCAAAGAAAATAGGACCAAATTTGCTCCAATAAAAAAATACATTTACATATGTAAAGATCAAAAGGAATAGAGAAAATGTGGGCAGTGGTTTTTTCATTCTTTCTATTGCCCTATTGCCTGAAGGGACCCATTTTTTTTTTCATTTTTTAAGCTAACTTACATGCAATAAAATTTCTCTTTTTAGTATACATTTTAGTTTTGAAAAACTCAAAAATGGCTAGGTGCAATGGCTCATGCTTGCAATGTCAGCACTTTGGGAGACCAAGGCAGGAAAATTGCTTGAGGCCAGGAATTTGAGATCACCACATCTCTAAAAAAAAGTTTTTAAGAATTTGCTGGGGATGGTGATGTGTCTAATATAGTCCTCTAGCTACTCAGGAGAGTGAAGGAAGAGGATCACTCGAGCCCAGGAGTTTAAGGTTGCAGTGGGCTATGATCATGCCACTGCTCGCCAGCCTGTCACAAAACAAAAAAGAAATAAGACGTAAGCATCGGATATACTACTACCACCATAATCAATATATGAAATAGTTCCATAGTTCCATCACCCACAAAAATGTCTCCTCCCCTGCTCCAAGGCTCTGGGAACTTCTCGTCTGTCTTCTGTCCTATGGGTTTTGCCAGATGCTGTATAAATGGAATTACATAGTTTGCAGCCTTTTAAGTATGGCTTCTTTCATGTTGTTATGTGTATCAGGAATTCATTTTTCTTTTGTATTTTGAGTGTTATTCCTTTATATAGCTATAGCATGTTTTTTCTGGGGGGCGGGGAAACAGAGTCTCAAGCTGTTGCCCTGGATAGAGTGCTGTGGCGTCATAGCTAACAGCAACCTCATACTCTTGGGCTCAAGCAATTCTTTTGCCTCAGCCTCCCAAGTAGCTGGGACTATAGGTGCCCACCACAATACCTGGCTATTTTTTTTTTTTTTGAGGCGAAGTCTCACTCTGGCCTAGGCTGGTCTTGAACCTGTGAGCTTAGGCTATCCACCCACCTCAGCCTCCAAAGTGCTAGGATTACAAGCGTGATATACCATGGTTTGTTTATCCATTCTCTAATTGAGTGACATCTGGGTTGTTTGCAATTTTGTATGGTTAAAAATAAAGTCACTCTAAACATTCATGTACCAATTTTTTGTGATAATAGGTTTTCATTTATCTTGGGTAAATAGCTTGAATTGAGATGACTGTGTTTTATGGAAAGTCTTGTCTAAATGTATAAGCAACTGCAAAACTATTCAGTAACATGCTTGTACCATTTTGTATTCCCACCAGCAAAATATGAGTGTTCCAATTATTCTGCCGTCTTGCCAATACTTTGTATTTTCAGATTTAAATTTTAAAAATATTTCTGCAGGGCCAAGCTCAGTGGCTCGCACCTGTAATCCTAGCACTCTAGGAGGCCAAGGTGGGTGGATTGCTTGGGCTTACAAGTTCCAAACCAGTCTGAGCAAGAATGGGACCCCATCTCTAAAAGAATAGCCAGGTGTTGTGGTGGTCACCTGTAGTCTCAGCTACTGGGGAGGCTGGGGCAAGAGGATCACTTGAGCCCAAGAGTTTGAGGTTGCTGTGAGCTATGATGCCATGGCACTCTACCAAGGGTGACAAAGCGAGACTCTGTCTCAAAATATACATATGTATTTGCCATTCTGATCAGTGTGTAGTGGTATCTAATTACGATTTTAGATTGCTTTTCTCTAATGATTAATGGTATGTAAATGTTTTTCATGCACTTATTTATTTATAAATCTCTGATAAACTGTTAAAGTCTTTGCCCATTTTTTATATTGAGCTGTTTGGTTTTTTTGCTATTGAGTTTGGGTTCTTTATATATTCTGGATATAAGTCCTTGTCAGGAATGAGACTTGCAATATTCAATTCCGGTTTACAGGTTTTTTTTTTTTGTTTTTTTTATAGCCTTTCAAAGAACATAGTTTTTTAATTTTGATAAAAGTCCAATTTATCAATTTTTTTCTTTCATGGATTATGCTTTTGGCATCATATGTAATAAATCTTTGCTGAACTGAGATCTGAAAGGTTTCTCCTTAAGAAGAGAAATTTCTTCTAAAAGTTTTATAGATTGGGATTTTACATTTAGGTCTATGATACATTTTAAGTTAATATTTCATGTGATGTGAGGAGAGGATACAGTTGGGGGTTTTGATTTTAGGGTGTTTTTTTTTTTTTTTAATATGGTTGTTAAGTTGTTCCAGCACCATTTGTTGAAAAGACTGCCTTTTCTGGCTGGGCGAGGTGGCTCATGCCTGTAATCCTAGCACTCTGGGCGGCTGAGGCAGGTGGATTGCTTGAGTTAACCAGTTCGAGACTAGCTTGAGCAAAAAGCAAAACCCCGTCTCTACTAAAAATAGAAAAACAGAGGCAAGAAGATCACTTGAGCCCAAGAGTTGGAGGTTGCTGTGAGCTATGATGCAATGGCATTCTACCCAGGGGGACAACTTGAGACTCTGTCTCAAAAAAAAAAAAAAGACTGTCTTTTCTGCTTTGAATTGCCTTTACGTATTTGTTGAAAATCAATTTGCCATGTCTGTGTGTGTGGTCCTGTTTCTGACCTCTCTATTTTGCTACTGTCTATGTCTGTCTTTTTATCAATATCACACTATTTTGATGAGAGTAGCTTTACAAAGTATCTTAAAATCAGACAGTGGAGTCCTTCAGTTTTGTTCTTTTCCCAAAACATTTTGAGGCTTCTCCTTTTTTTGCCTTTTTATACAGTGTGGACATAAAGTTCATGTGCAGTTTTAAAATAGTTTAACATAGTAAATTCCACACAAAAGTTTATGTCCACCCTGGATAAATATTAGAATTGTTTTTTGTTGTTTTCTACAAAAAGTCCTGCTGTGATTCTGATTGGGATTACATAGAAATGTACAATAGCTAGGGAGTAGGGAATTGACAGCTTAACAATAAGTCTTTTAATCTATAAACACAGGATATCTCACCATTTATTAGGTTCTCTTTGATTTCTTGCATCAATGATTTCCAATTTTTAGCATATAAATCGTTTATACATTTTCTTAAATTTATATCTAGTTCATATATTTTATGCTATGGTAAGCGCTTCTTAAAATTTCAATTTTTAATTTTTCATTGCTAATATATAGAAATATAATTGATTTTTATACTTTGAACTTACATCTTGGGGTCTTGAAAAATTTGTTTCTTATTAGTTCTAGTACTTTGTGGAGTTTTGGGATTTTCTGCATGTATAATCATGTTATCAGTGAATTGAGATTGTTTTGTATTTTTCTTTCTAATTTGGGTACCTTTTCTTCCTTTTCATGCCCTGTTGACTGGCTATTACCATCTGTATGAACAGGATTACTGAAAGTGGACATCTTGTTTCCCATCTTAGGGGGAAAGCATTCATGCTTTTTACCATTAAGCATGATGTCTGCCAAATGTTTGTTGTAAGTGCTCTTTAACAGATTGAGGAAGTTCCCTTCATTTCCTGTTTTGCTGACAGTTTTCATCCTGAATGCATGGTGAATTTTGTCAAATTTTTTTTGCATTTAATGAGATGATTCTATATGTTTTTTTCCTTCACCCTATTGGTAGAGTGAATTACATCGATTTTTCAAATGTTTACCTTGCATTCTTAGGATAAATACCACTTGGTCATAGTGTATTACCTGTTTTATATATAGTTGGATTTGATTTGCTAAAATTTTGTTAAGAATTTTTGTGTCAGCTTAGTGCCTGTAGCTCAGGTGGTTAGGGTGCCAGCCATATACAGTGAGGTAGGTGGGTTCAAACCCAGCCAGGCCTGCTAGACAACAGTGACAACTGCAACAAAAAAATAGCCAGGCGTTGTGGTGAGCGCCTGTAGTCCCAACTACTTGGGAGGCTGAGACAAGAGAATAGCTTGAGCCCAAGAGTTTGGATTTGCTGTGAGCTATGACACCATAGCACTCTACCAAAGGCAACATAATGAGACTCTGTCTCAAAAAAAAAATTTTTTTTGTCTATGTTCATTAGAGCTATTGGTCTGCAGTTTCCTATTTTTATTTCATAATGTATTTATCTGGTTTTACTATTATGGGAATGCTGGCCTCTTAGAATGAATTGCGTTTTCTACTCTTTACTTTTTTTTTTAATGAAATCTTTATTTTATTATTATTATTATTTTATGTGTGTGTGTGCAGTTTTTGGCTAGGGTCAGGTTTGAACCCACCACCTCTGGTATATGAGGCTGGTTCCCTACTCCTTGAGCCACAGATGCTACCCCTATTCTTTACTTTTTTAGAAGTTTGTGTAGATTTGGTCTCTCCTCCCCTCTTCCTTCCTTCCCCTCTCCCCCACCTCCACTCTCCTTGGTGTTTTTGCCTCATGGTTTGTTGATTTTAACTAGTCTGATGACATATGTCTTGGTGATTGCCATTTTGCAATGAATCTCCCAGGTGTTTCTTGAGCTTCTTGTACCTGGATGTCTAAATCTCTAGCAACACAAGGGGTGTTTTCCTCAATTATTCCCTCAAATAGATTTTTCAGCCCTGTGCATTTTCTTCTTCCTCTTCGGGGATGCCTGTAATTCTTACATCTGGCTGTTTACATAATCCCATATCTCTTGTAGGCTTTGTTCATTCCTCTTAATTATTTGTTCTTTATTTTTGATTAACGGATTAATTAGAAAGAATGCAAAGAATATTGTCAGGAACAAAGGACACTTTATTCAAGCTCTGAAACACTTTCTTTTGTCTAGCCTATTTTTTGTATTTTCTTAAATGATTTTTTTCATTTCTAGAAGTTCTATTTTTTTTTAATATATCTATCTCTTTGGTAAATTTTTAATTCATTTTCTGAATTGTTTTTCTGGTTCTTTGTCATTTTAATATTTTCATTTTGGTAATGATCCATTACAAGAGAGCTGGTATGTGCCTTTGGGATTGTTCTTTTGCTCTGATTTTTCGTACTTTCAGCTGATTCCTTCTCATCTGGAGCAACTGTTGTTTCTTGTTTTTGGAGTTTCTTTTATTTAGGATGGGGTTTCCCACACACACATCTTATAAGGGTATATCTGTAGCATATGTTGGTTAAGAACCTTAGGCTTTGCTTGTGGGTGTTCTGATGGTGGTCTAGGTTCTGGGTAGAGGCCTTGGTTAGAGATACCCTTAGTGTGCTGGTTTTCTCAGTTGCTAGTTGCTTGTAGGCTATATTGGTGGTGAGCTGTGTGTGAGCAGATTCCCAGTCTCTTACTGATGAGGGAGAATGGCATTCTTTGACATCCTTTCTCTTTTCCCAGCCCTATGGTCTTCTTAACCATGTTATTGATTTCTAATTTAATTCTATTGTGGTCAGAGGACACACGTTGTATTATTTGAATTCTTTTAAATATATTGAGACTCGTTTCATGGTCTGTCTTGGTAAAAGTTCCATGTGTGCTTGCAAAGAATATATACATTCTGTCATGTAGGATAGAATGTTCTACAAAAATCAGTTGGGTCAAGTATGTGGTAGTGTTGTTCAGACGTTCTGTGTCCTTATTTTCTGTTTACTTGTTCATTGACTTATTCAGAGAGGGTTGTCGAAATCTTCAGTTATAGTTGAAATTTTTGTTTCTCCTTGCAGTTCTATCAATTTTTGCTTTGTATATTTTGAAGCCTAATATTAGCACACATAAATATTTAGCATTTGTATGAACTCAATGAATTGACCTCATATCTTTATAAAGTGACTGTTACTCCTGGCAATATTCTTTGCCCTGCAGTCTACTTTGCCTGAGTGATGGGTATAGCCATTTCAGCTTTCTTTTGATTACTGCTAATATAGCATATATTCTTCTGTACTCCTGTTCTACCTATTTGTGTCTTTATATTTAAAATATATTTTTTGCTGACAGCACATAGTTGTGTCTTGCTTTTTAGTCTGGCAAACTGTTCCTTTTAATTAAGATGCTTAATTGAGATCATTAATGTTTACTGTGGTTATTCATATAGTTGGTTTAAATCTTCTTTCTTGCTATTTATTCTCCCTCTTATTTTCTTTTAGATTGTACGTTTTCTTATTCCATTTTATACTCCTGCATTAGCTTGTTAGCTGTAGAGTTTGTAGTATACATCTTTAACGTATCACAGTCCATTCAACAGTATACTTCCCTTCTCCCCTCTTGGCCTTCTCCTATTTTTGCCATACATTTAATATAGTGTAGTCTATTCCCATAATTTTTTTCTTTGCTTTAAACAGTTATCTTCTAAAAGAGATTTAAATAGTAAAAGGAATAATTTTCATATCTAACCATGTGCTTATCATTTCTGGTGCTCTTCATTCTTTTGCATAGATGTAGCTTTTAAATCATCTGGTATCATTTTCCTTCTGCCTAAAGGACTGACTTTAAAATTTCTTGTAGTGCAGCCTTGGCAGTGTCTGAAGAAGTCTTAATTTCATCTTTAAGTTTTGAAAGATATTTTCCCCGGGCATAGAATTGTAGGTAGATTTGTTTTCTTTTTCTTCCATCAACGTTAAAGATGTTGTTGTGTTATCTTCTGTCTATTATTGGTTCCAGCCAAAAGCCTATCATTCTTACCTTTGTTTTTCTATATGTAAAACCTAGCTCTTTTTCTCTACATGTTTCTAAGATTTTCTCTTTATCACTGGTTTTAAGAAATTTGATTATGTTTTGCCTTAGAAATTTCTTCACATTTCTCTTGCTTGGGGTTTGTTTAGCTTCTGGAATCTATGATTTGTTTTAATAACATTTGGGGGGAAATTATCATTTCTTAACATATTTTTGCTTCCTCCTTCCCTCTTCTCTTCTTTAGGGACTTCACTACAGATATATTTGATTGCTTGAAATTGTCCCACATATTCTTGAAACTTTATTCTTTTTTTTTTACCCAGTGTTTTCTCTATTTTATTTTGAGTAGCTTCTGTTTCTTAATATATCACTAATACTTCTTCTACCCTGTCTAATCTACTGTTAATCTTATCCAGTATATTTTTCATCCCAAACATTGTAATTTTTTTTATCGTGATAAATTTAATTTGGGTTTTTTAAATACTTTGGACACCTGTCCTTAATATGCTAATATTTTCCTCTACCTTCATAAACAAAACATAGTTGTAATAACTGTTTTAATGATCTATCTACAAATTTTATCATCTTTCTTATATCTGGATCATTTTGATTGATTGATTTTTTTCCTCATGAGTCAAATTTCCATGCTTATTTGTATGCCTGGTACTTTTTATTAGATGCCAGACATTGTGAATTATTGGATGGTAAGAGACTTTATTTTATTAAATACCCTGGAGTTTTGTCTTAGGAGAAAATTAGGTTACTTGGATCCTTTCAAGGCTTCCTTTAAAACTGCTTTATGTGTGATTTCTGAAAATCACTCTGCCTCCTTCCTTTGGGTGGTTCTTTCCCCCAGCCTGGAGTAGTTCCCTTGCATGCATGTGTGATCCCTACTAGCTGAAACCTGGGAGTAGGAGGCACACTGCACATTCTTCTCTGTACCCCTCTTTCTTTTCACTTTAAAGTTTTTGGTTTTGTTTGTTTTGTCGAGACAGAGTTCTACCCTATGCCCTGAGCAGAGTGCAATGGTGTCGTAGCTCACTGCAACCTCAGACTTGGGCTGTGGGCATCCTGCTGCCTCAGCCTCTGAAGCCGCTGGGATTACAGGCGCTTGCCACAGCACCTGGCTGAGTTTTTCCTTTTTTTTCATGAGTTGGGGTCTCACTCTCCCTCAGACAAGCCTCAAACTCCTGAGCTCAAGTAGTCCTCCTGCCTCACCCTCCCACAGTGTTGAGATTACAGGCATGAGCCACCGCACCTGGCTTTAAAGTGTTTTTTAATCAAAGCAATACATGCACATACCTAAAGATCAAATAGAGGAAATAGAAAAAAATTAGCTGTTCCCTTTTTTTACTCACACCGGTCTGTACCTCATAGGCAGCCATTTTTAGCTTTTTTCCTCCCTATTTACCTCCACATTTCTGTGCAATATATTTATACTTATGTTATTTCTTTTTTAATTTTAGATATTATATAATCAAGTTTTAGGAGATTAGGATTTAGCATTTTAAACTGTTCATATCATGCATTTGTTCTTCCTACTACCTTTTCAATAAAGTTAACTTTTTAATGATCATATAAATTTTATTTATGAGCATTCCATGTTTTTTTTTCTTGCTTTGTTTTCTTGTTTTTGTAAAACTGCCTTTGAACTTACCCGAGTCTTCCATTAGAGCTGTCATATACTAATGCTCCGATGTGTTAGACAACCTGTGTGTTTATTAGCACCGAGGCTCTCCCTCCTGGAGTTTGCAGACCCCTTACAGGCAGCTGTCACCCTGAAATGCCCTTCACTGCCCAGCTCCCTTCCTTCCAGTGTATGAGTCCCTGTTTCCGACCTGCTGTACCTCCCTTTTTCTTGATTTCCTCCTCCATCTTGATGTCTAAAATATTTTAAAATGTTTTTTATTCACCTACAAAGGTAGAATACTCTACCTACTGAATGATGATTTGGCCAGGTGAAGAATTCTAGATGAAAAACCTTTCTCTCTCAGAATTTTAAAGGCATTTTCTCCATTGTTTCTGGCAGTGAGCAAAACCATTCTGATGCTAGCTCCTGTGTTGGTAACTTGTTTGTTCCATTTGGAAGCTTTTAGGATTTCCTTTCTCTCCCTAGTGATTTGAAGTTTTATGATAAAATGCTGTGGTGTTAGGCTTTTTTCATTTATTGTGGTGAGCATTTGGCCATCTCATTTGAGCTGGAGACTTGTGTCCTGCAGTTTTGGAAGAATTCTTATTTCTCTGCTATTTCCTTTCCCTCTGTCCTCTATGTTAGAACTCATCCTTTTTTGATGAGTTCTAGATCAGTGGTTCTCAAGCTTCCTAATGCTACGACCCTTTAATACAGTTCCTCATGTTGTGGTGACCCCCAACTATAAAATTATTTTCATTGCTACTTCATAACTGTAATTTTGCTACTGTTATGAATCATAATGTAAATATCTGATATCTGATATGCAGGAGACCCCCAAAGGAGTCGCTACCCAGAGGTTGAGAACCGCTGTTCTCGCTTCATCCTTTAAATATCTTGTATCTCACAATTCGATCTCTTTCTTCTGTTTTACTTTTTGGAATTTTCTGAATTTTATGTTACAACTTTTCTATAGAAACCAAGGGAATTTAAAATAAGGTTGAATTTAAACAGCTTTTTCTTCTTTAGATTTCTTTGGCATTGCTTTTTGTTCTGACAGTGTGTGGGACCCAACGCTAAATAAACTTGTTTATTTGCAAGTCAAATTTAACTGGGAGCCCTGCAGTTTATTTGCTTCTGGTAACCTTATTCCCAGTGCCTAGTGAGAGTAAATTAGAAAAGTGGAAGTGATATGGGAATCCATAGACAGCAGTGATTTGGTCAGGTTCAGGGTAATGTGCCTCAGCTTTGTTCCTGGCAATTGCTTTGTATTTGCCAGGAGTTTGGATGGGGAGAGAAAGAGGTTATTCTTTTTGAATGCTGGACTCCCCACTTGTGCCTAAGTTGGTCAAATCAGATCAAGTTTGGAAGCACATGTTATGCAATCAGAAATACACAGGCTCTGCCCCACTCCTCCTCTCCTATCCTAGCATGCTCGAGGTGGTTGAATATTCTAGAATCCACAGGAAAAGGCTCTTAGACAATAGAAAATATCCCAACTTCAAATGTCCAATTTGTTTCCTGTGCATCAGTCTTTAAGGGAGTGAGACCTCCTGACCTTTGCTCCGTGCCTGAAACTGACTTGTATAGTCTGTGCCTTTAGGGATCTCTCCTAGAGGCATTGTAGTGTTTGCCCTGCCCTGTCAGCGAGTCTGGTGAACTCTAAGCAGGCTTCAGACTCCTGGATGGTTTGCCCTGCAAACAGAAGAAATTTTGAATGCAATTCTAGCCATTTGTGCTTCACACATTATCTGAACCAAGAGTCTTCCTGCTTGGAGCTTTTCTTCATTTCCTTTATCTTCTCTCTCACATTATATTGTTTCAGTTTTTATTCAAAAATCGAGTTTTAAAGGAATTTAGCACCCTTATGCAATAGATGTGAAAAGATTAGCTTTATAATTCTTTTAGTTGCACATCCTTTGGCCCAACAGATTCTCCAGAAGCTTGTACACATGCGCAAGGATGCATATACTAGGATGTTTCTTGCAGTTTTAAAGTATCAAGGTATTAGAGATAACCATAAAGTCCCTCAGTTGGGAAATGGGTTAAATATTGTTGCTTGTATTTGCTTCTGTTATTTAATATAGTGGATGATCAGTAGCAATGATTGAAATAAAAATCTTACCCAATTTCTATCTTTATATTGAAGAACTGCATGAATACATAAAAATTAAGTTAATTCAGTACTTTTTTTCAAACTGTGGCTGAGAATTTTAAATTTATTTTTGTATGACAGAGTTTTATTTTTCAAGCTCTTTTTATAGCATAAATGATGCTTTCTATAATACCTTTTTTATGAAGTTGCCATTCAGCTAAAACATATAAAATGGAATTTATCACACAAATAGCATTAGTCATAACTTTAACTTTCAAAATACAGAAACTATCATGAAGTAAATAATTCTGTTTAGCAGTCACAGACATAGAACCTTAATGCCTATTTCCCAAGTTATGATTTTTAAGTAACCACTTAGTGTTTCCTTTTACTGAAGATGGGTACCTTTCTCAAATAAATTTGTTTCATATAAGATTTAATTTTTATAAATTATAAGTATGCTAACAAATTTTAATCAAAAACAAAGCCTTAAAATTTGGAGAATAATATGAACCTTTCAATAAAAAGGAATGTGATTGCTTTATAGTTAGTCACACTTTGGTTTTTAACCCCAGAGAGAATTACCCTTTTCATCATCCACAGCCCTAACCAAAATTCCTTCCTTACAACGTTGGACAGGTTCTAAAACCAAATGCCACTATTGGGTCAACTTCAGACTGTATAAAAGGGCTCTGATGGGAAAAAATACTGTGTATCTACGTGTTTGTGCACTCAGGTGTGTGTGTGTGTGTGTGTGTAACATATATGTTCTGTGGTCAAACTTTATGTTGGAATTATTTGCGATGACATCTGTGAATAAGAGAGGTCTTTCTGAGCCTTTGTAGTTTTGTTTTTATAGTATCATGCCATTAGAGGGCAGTATTGTAGAGGTTAAATTTTCCTTGAAATGTATTGAATTGCAAACTGTTTATGTTGCATAATAATCAAGCAAACTCCGACCTTAGATTTACAGTATATTAAGCTGTAAATAATTTGCAAATATTTTAAATGAATAGTTGAAATTTTGAAGGGATTAGGCCATTTTGCACCCGCCATCTCTTAATTTCGGTGTAAAGAAGGGAATTATTTGGTCGTTGTGGCTCTAAGGATGAAATAGAGGTGAGTCGTTAGCATCTATTAGCTACTTAACTATTTTTAACCATCCTCAAATCCTTTTTACTGGTTCTGGACACTCACATGAGCAAAGAGACTAACTGTGAAGAGTCGTGTGCTTTGAATACCTGTATATGAGTATATTTCACAATATTTCAATCCCCCTGGTGTAAGAAGGCTCATAGGATTATGTCTTAGAGGAATCGCCACTTCCAAAAGTTTGCCTCAGAGTCTTACTGAAAATAGATCTATGTAGGATTCAACTGGTGGATTGAATTTAGGAGACATTTCATTACTGGTGAGACGGTACTGATCCGGTGTGATTTTTAAGGTCTCTGATTTTAGGAACATTTTGGGAATATCCATCGGATTTCATCCACTGGGTTCCGTTTTTACTCAATTGTTTTGCCTACCAAAGAATATGTAATGTTTTTTGTTTTGTTTCTACAAGTAATTGATAAATTTGCGGAGAGGCAGTATCTCTCAAAAAGCAAATGTGATTTTCCCTCTAAAATAAAGCATTATTTGCAGTATGGTTATTATCCTTAAAAGTAAAACCGCCTATAAAACCCTCCCATTACCACTGTCTGTAGGAACTAGATAATTGAAGTCACTCGAGCTCCCATTACCACTGCCTGTAAGAACTAGATAATTGGAGACACTCGAGCTCCTCCGAGGCTCAGCAGTGGGACTGGGCATGCCCAGTAGCTCAGGCGGGTCTGGTTGCAAATAGGAAGCTTTCGCCGTTCAGCAGCCGCGGGCCGCCAGCTCCGCGGACGGGGTCTGACTCCCTGGAACGTAAGCACGTGCGGGGCCTGGTCGTATTTTTCGGGGACTTCTCTCTTTTCTGCTTGGAGCAGTTCAGCCCTCCGAGGGTGCGGTGGAAGCTTCGGGGGCTCCAAACCCCCGTCGCTCTGAGCGCGGCCTGGGCCAGCCCACCCGAAGAGGGGGCGCTCGAGGCTGGGGGTGGGGTGGAGGAGGAAGGCGGGGAAGCGGGAGGAGGACTGGGGAGAAGGGAAGGAGAAGGGGCGGTTCCCGTGGCGTGCTGGCCAATCGGCGCGGCTCTTCCCTTGCATATATTTTGCACTAAGACTGGGAGACCGGGACTAGAGCCGAGTGCAGCCGGGCGGCGGACCTGGGATCCTTCTTCGCACAGCACTGAGATCCTGGTCTTCTTGGGATCACCAAGCCCCCCGAAGCCGGGTTTCTTCAAATCGGGGCTACTGTTTTCTCTTTCTCCCTGGGCTACAGAAAGCTAGAAGATTCTATCTAGCTCAAACAAGGCTGCTGGTGGTCCCTCTTTTTTCCACGAGGGTGTTTTTGGCTGCAATTGCATGAAATCCCAATGGTGTAGACCAGTGGCGATGGATCTAGGAGTTTACCAACTGAGACATTTTTCAATTTCTTTCTTGTCATCCTTGCTGGGTACTGAAAACGCTTCTGTGAGACTTGACAATAGGTAAATGTCGGCTGGGATAGTTCTTCAGATTTACTCGTTAGATACTTATAATAATGCAGGTGAAAGATAGCCAGGCAAATTCCTTTGTCCATTGCTGAGAGATTATGGTGACATGGATGTTGCTTTTTGAAATGTTCAGAATAGCCTTATTTTGCAGATCTGGCCAGAGAATAGGGTTTCCCCACATTATGTAATTTAGCCTTTTGTGGCTCATTAAAATAGGGAAATGCCTGGATATTCGTTAGGGAGAGAGGGCTTGAGGGTGATACATTACATTAAAAGAGTATTCAAAATCTGACTCTAGTAACATCATAAAATTGGGAGATCCTTTTTTAATCTTTGACATTTAAGATAAATTCCATCTATCGGTAACCTTTTATATTTTCCTTCCGTCTTTTTCAGCTCCTCTGGTGCAAGTGTGGTAGCTATTGACAACAAAATCGAGCAAGCTATGGTATGTACTGATTAAAAGTCATTTATACTAAATGTGGGCACAGCACAAAAAACGAAGTGTCTTGTGGAAGCAGTGCATCCCTGAGTTCAGTTGATTACTCTTGGTAATTTAGAAATGCCGGCACTGTCTGCATGCTGCTAGCATGAAGGCTCCTACCACGGCTGCCGTGAAGGGAGACAGGGGCCTGGGGGTAGTAAATGTTCTCCTTTTCTGGACTAATTTCACTTAACGTTATGATCCCCACCCCACACACACACACGTTGTCCCTTTTTGTTAGGGATTTGCTAGGGAAGCACTGGCCAGTGGGCTCCTTAGTTGGTCGGGCACATCCTTAGCGATGTGCCTTTACTAGGAATTCTAAGATTTTACTTGGGAGGGGGGAGTGGAGATCTTGGGGAAGGGCCTTCTCGATCGTGCACAAACGGATCCCTGGTTATGCAGGCTACAGCATGATGAAGAGGAATCGGAGAAAAGTTTTGTTTTCTCTGCCTGCCTGAATTTCTCCTATTTTTTATTTCCGCCTTGGCTGTTCTTTGTTATTGGAGCAGCGCCTGTGGCTCTTCTCACGGGATTCTCTGCCCACTGTTGCTAGGCAAACTCCGAACCTTTAATTCGGAGCTATAAATAACTCGCACTCCCATTGGTTGCGACGGCTGCCCAGGTTTCTGTGATGTCAGCTTAATCACGAAAAGGGAGGGGTGGGGGTGGAGGGAAGAAAATGCGGCAACATGCTCTGTAGGAACTGGCTGCAGCTGGTGCTGAGGGAGGCGGCTCCAGGCGGAGGGAGGGAGGGAGGGATGGGGGCGGAGAAGCGGCGGGGGAGCTGCGGCCCTGGACGTCCCGGGGCCAGGCTCTGGTCTGGAACCCAGCGCCCGGCCAGAGAGCCACAGTGCATTTTGCCACCTCAAATAGAAAACCTGACTCTGCTGATGTCTGCAGAGAAAGCAGATTTTTAAAAAGCTTCATTACTTATGCATTAAACTTAAGTACTGTACAGTTGTAGTTGTATTCAGATTCCCCCAGGTGTCTATTAAGAACTTACAGGCGGGATGTGTGTGTAAATGGTTAGGGAAAGTCATGCAGAATAATGCCAGAGAATTCAGAGTACAGTAAATAATGAGTGAAGTCATTTTTTTTTTAAATTTCCTCTTCTTTCAGGATCTGGTGAAAAGCCATTTGATGTATGCGGTTAGAGAGGAGGTGGAGGTCCTGAAAGAGCAAATCAAAGAACTAATAGAGAAAAATTCCCAGCTGGAGCAGGAAAACAATCTGCTGAAGACACTGGCCAGTCCTGAGCAGCTCGCCCAGTTTCAGGCCCAGCTGCAGACTGGTTCCCCGCCTGCCACCACGCAGCCCCAGGGGACCACGCAGCCCCCAGCCCAGCCTGCGTCCCAGGGCTCAGGACCGACCGCGTAGCGCCTATGCCCCCCTGCAGAACTGGCTGCTGCGTGTGAACTGGACAGACCAGAGAAGACGTTCTAGGGAGGACCCGCCTCCACAGTCACCCATTTCATTGCTCGCTGCGGAGAGACGTGAGACTGACACATGCCATTATCTCTTTTTTTCCAGTATTAAACACTCATATGCTTTTGGCTTGAAGAAATCTCTTAGTTGAGTGAATTAAAGGTTAATCAGAGAATTAGTGTGGATATACTGGGACCTCATGCAGCTTGGCAGATACCTGAGAAATGGTTTAATTCATGCTGAGGAGCTGTGTGCCTTTCCATCCCTTCCCGCTCCCCACCCCCACTTCCAAGAGTTCTCTTCCCTGCTTGCTGTAGTATACTACACCGGGTTATGAAGCGTGGAGCTCCTCACTGGACTTTCCTCTCCCCTCTCCTCCCCCTTTGAAGAACTTGAAAGGGAGGGAAAAGTAAAGACTAAAACTGAGGGGGAACAGAGTTCATTGTACAAATTGGCAACTGTCACCAAAATCCATTAAAAACAATAGTACTGTGCCTCTTTCTGAAACTGGATGACACAAAACTGTTAGAATGACAAAACGTTGACAGGTAGCTGGGACATAGGCTATCTGACCATGAAGGTTGTTTTGCTTATTGTATATTTGTGTACGTAGTGTAACTATTTTGTACAATAGAGGACTGTAACTACACTTTAGGTTGTACAGATTGAAATTTAGATGTTTCATTGGCTGTCTGAAGAGGTGTGGGCTGTCTTTTATATATCAATCTACAGAAAAACCTGCTACATGACAAAAACCACACCAAGAGAAATTTTAAGAATTTGGCACAGTTACTCATATTGTGTAATCTGAAATCTTGTAGCTGCTGACTATCCTGAAGTAAATCTCTGTTTACTGAAGTCTTTCGATTGAGTTGGTTGAATACTTTGAAAAATGATCCATTCTAGTTACTGAAATGGATTTTCCCAGTAGGGGTTCTGCATATCACCTGTATAGTAGTTTTATGCATTTGTTTCTGTGCATGTTCTCCACACAGTTGTAAGGTGTCACTGTATTTAACTGTTGCACTTGTCAACTTTCAATAAAGTATGTAAAATGTTGATAAACAAGTGTTTCCATATTACAGTGTTAACCTGATTGCAGTCATTTCCGCAGCTATTTCTAAGTAAAGCTAACAATTTGGCTAGTAAAATCCTAAAGGGGAGCAGAAGGGCTGGACAAAGTAGAGGCACCAGTGGTTTGACTACAGTGGTAAAGGCAATTGACCTTGCGTTGTCCACCCCATCAGGAAAGAAGACAGTGGGGGAGTTGTGCTCAGCTCTAACTCCTGTGTGATGTGAACAAGTCACTTCACTCCTCCAGGCTAATGTGAGGGATTAAAAGAGGAAATCTCTTAAATTCTTCTGTGGCTTAAAAATTCTAGGAATCCATAAAAATCTTTTAATTTTCCAATGTTTACTGAATTCAGAAGGGAATAGCCATATCCTGTGTATATGTAAAATAAGCAAGTCTAGGATCAAAAGATGGAAGCTGGAGAAACTGATTTCCAGTTGAAGAACCAAGCCTATCGCCCTGGGTTTAGATGATTTCTATCTAACGTGGGATGAGTTTTCTGGCTCCTTGGGACAATCTTGCTTTGTGCAAGCAAAAGGCTAGATTCAAGGCAGGACCAGATGAGCAAGCGGGTCCTCCCAATTTGATTCCAGAAGACTATAAAATTAGTCAATATTTCAAATACACTGGGATCCGCAGTTGGCACCTGAGGGTTGAGACTGGGAGGCTCCTATTGTGCAGTAGGAGCAGTGACTGTGAGCGTAAACGGTGGATTTACCAGCTCTGTAATCTGCCCCAGACCTTAGCAATGACCCCTGCCCAGTGGGATTCTGAGCATTCCCAGGCTCTCGGGCTTATCTAAGTTCTTACATGACCAAGGACTTAATTTTCTGAGTCCTTCACCTCTCTGATGTAGAGCTGGTGGGATAAATTTATTCATCTTTTCTGAGAGATCCCAGAAAAGAATTATTAGATGGTGTGCATATGTTATAAAGTGGTAACACAGGCTTCCTCTTGAAACAGGGAGCTGCTGACCACCATAAGCTCATGACAGTTGCCACAAAGACATTTTAGGGGAATTGGGAGATGACTTGAAAAAAAATCTTTGTCCTATTAATTCGAAGGTTATGTAACTTTGACTGAAATAAAGGGATAATTACGTAGTAATTACATTTCCTTTAAACAGAAACTAGAGTGAGGAGAAATCCCTAGCCATTTTTATTTTTTATATTTTTAATGAGCATCTTAATGCCATAGGTGGTGATTGTGGAAAATTTGAAAAATCTCATGTCAGCATGTTAAGGTAATAGAGAACTCTTCCATTATTTAATGGAAGTTTGAATCCTTTTTTATTAAATATGTGAAACTCCCTGTCATGAAATTTTGATAGCTGGATGTTGTATGTGAAGTAAGAATGAGTTATAAAACAAAAGATGTTTTTCCATACATGTTCATCATTTTAGTAATTACTAAATATACTTAAAGTGGTTTCTATTTAAGCATATTTAAGGTAATTGAAAAAGGCATTTTGCTACTAGTTTACAGACCTAAGGAGGCCTTACTAGCCTGTGTGTTATTATGTAATTGATTATATCACTCTTGTGTTCTGTGAAGGAGAGATTTCTAAGGGGAATGGAACGTTGTACCAGCCCTGGGTGTTCATGACATCAACTGCAGCAGGAGAAATCCCTGTTCAATGAAGGAGAAACAGAAGGAATTTTACAGAATTTTAAAGAATATTTGCTTCCTGTTTCAAATTAACTGTTCCTAATTCAATAATTCTGTGTTTTTTTGCATACTTTAAAAGCAAAAACTTATTTTTCATTACACAATAAATACGCAATGCCAGGATTGGTTTTACATTTATACAAGACATGTATGAAAGTTAATTGAAACTGAAATTAGAAATGAAAATTAATTTCAATCCTGGCATTACTTGGCCCTTGGCTTTGTGTAAAATGAGGAGTTGAAGCTACCCAGGCCTGACAACGTGACTGCATGTAGACTTCACCTTCAAATCCATTCAGAGAGTAGTTAATGGCATTAAGATTAGAAACAGAGGCAGAGAAAATAAAGTTTCCTCTCCCTCTTAGATAAAATTGCCTGAAAATGGAGATCTGTGTCCACCTACAGGACTTGGAAACAGTGCAGTGAGTTTCCTGCGCTGGGTGTGGGAGCACACATAGCTGAGAGTTAGGCTGCTGGCTGCCAGGCCTGGCCTGCAGTGACCAGGCGTTTGACCTTTGGACAAGGAGCAGAACCCCTCAGACCTGTGTTCTGTATCTGTAAAGTAAGGATCAGGTCAGATCACAAAGATTCTGTCCTGCCACAGTGCTAAAATTTTCTTCTTTTTATGATGACTTTATTTTACTCTTCTAACTTTTGGAAGGAAGGAGTGTATGTTTGTTCGGGGTAGCAGTTGTTTTTGTGTCCATTTACATTAATGACTAAAATTAATTTGGTTTCAATCCTAGTTCCTCTGCCAGTTACTAGCTAAGTGACTCCAGGCAAGTTACTCTTTGGTCTTTGTTTCCTCGTTTTTAAAAAGGGATATACTATCTCCATAGGGGTTTTGTGAGGCCCACGCTGCAAAGCAGCACAAGGATGTGTTCCGAATAAGATGGGTTGAAGGAGGATTAGCTGCTAATATTTTTTCGAGTCATTAATCATCGTGCTTACGTTTATAGATTTCATTTTGTATTTGTGACAGCTTTATTTTCTAATAGCTTCTGATTTAGTGTTTGGTGATAGTGCTGACTATTTAAACTTTGAAAACTCACATAGAAGAAAACGTTGTTTAGCATATAGACAGAAATACCCTGTTTCTTCTGTATCTAAGAAATAATGCCAAATTCCACTGCTTCCTTTATGTGAGTTAGAGACAAGATTGGGAGTTGTTCATGTTTCAATGTCCATTATTTTCAATAACATGAAAATAATATTATTGGAAGTAAATGATTACAGGTGGGGCAAGTATATGTCATAAATTATTAGTTTCATTATCGAAAAAGACTAAAACTCTATAAACAATGCTTTGGAATGCCAGGCAGGCTAGAAGGCCCTGAGATTAGTGATCAGACTCTGGCAACAGCTACTGGACAGTGCAGTAGCTATTTAGAAGTTTCTGCAAAGTTACAACACAGAGCTTTCTTTAAAGCTGGTATTAGGGACAGTGTGAGTTTCTTGAGTGAGTGAGGTGAATGATAGGAAGTGGTAGTAAATGATGGTTGCAGAGTGAGCTCGTCTCACAGGGACAGCTGCTGCCCACCTCCATCCAGTTGTTGACATACGGGACTTCAAGCCCCATGTTGTCCAACCTTCCAGTTTCTTCCAAGATCCAGAAATCCAGGATTCTGTCTGGAAATGCCTGACGTTTGGACACTGTGCAAACCAAACAAGGTCATACCCACCCTGTCTGCCTTCTAACTTCTGACAACCTCAAGAGCCAGACTCATGCCTTCAATGGCCACTCGCTTTGTAGCTCAAAGTAAAACTCCTCAGAAAAACTTCCTTCTGATCAGAGAAAGGGGGCACGGGCTATCTGGTAAGCTATGTGTGAATTCTGACAACATTTACTGAGTACCTAAGGTAGTGTAGTAAACCAGCCATGGTGCTCACATAGCTGCTTTTAAGATAAATGAGGTAGTTTTTCTGGCAAAATTTCCTTTGTGCAATATAATTCTGAATTATTCCTTTGCTTTCACAGATGAACCCTTTGGCAAAAATATTTCCAGGAGTTCTTTTAATAACTCTTGTTAAATGGGTAGCATTTTTGTTGATGGTGGTATACCCCCACTACATTTTCTAGCTGACACATTTATGGACAAAGACCTGTGTTTGCAAATGTGTGTGCTGAGAGATTATGTAACACATGCCCAGCATTTCCTGGGACAACATGTTTCAGTTAAAATAATCTGTCCAGGCCAGGTGCAGTGGCTCATGCCTGTAATCCCAACAATTTGGGAGGCCGAGGTGGGTGGATTGTCTGAGCTCAAGGAGTTCAAGAACCTGTCTCTAAAAGAAAAAAAAAATAGCTGGATATTGTGGTGGGCACCTGTAGTCTTAGCTACTCTGAAGGCTGAGACAAGAGAATCATTTGAGCTCAAGAGTTTGAGGCTGCTGTGAGCTATGATGCCAAGGTACTTTACTGAGGGTGACAAAGTGAGACTGTCTCAAAATAAAACAAAAAAACTAATCTGTCCTCTTGGCTCATAAGTACACTTAATTCATGCCGTAAAAATTGGTTTATGGTTGTTGTAGACTATGAGATCGAGAAAACAGAGGACTTCAGATTTTACTTCTTAAAAACTGAATGCAATGGATGGAGGCTTTAGTGACCAACAAACAGTTCCTGTTTGCCTGAGACCCAGGGTGTCCTTGGGAAGTGGGACTTGCAGTGCTAAAACCTGGAAAGTTCCAGGCAAACTAGGACAAATTGGTAGCTTTAGATTCATTTTCTATTCTACTCGTACACATCTAAAAGTTACACCTTCCATCCCCACTCCTAGAGTTGGGCATGACTATGGGACTTATGTTGTGAAGTGGCAAAACATTTTTTTTTTTTTTTTTGTAGAGACAGAGTCTCACTTTGTGGCCCTTGGTAGAGTGTCATGGCGTCACACAACTCACAGCAACCTCCAACTCCTGGGCTTAAACGATTCTCTTGCCTCAGCCTCCCGAGTAGCTGGGACTATAGGTGCCTGCCACAACGCCCGGCTATTTTTTGGTTGCAGTTCAGCTGGGGCCCGGTTTGAACTCGCCACCCTCGGTATATGGGGCCACACCCTACTCACTGAGCCACAGGTGCCGCCCCGTGGCAAAACATTTTGTAAAACTGTGGCCTGTGCTGAGAAGGACTGACGTGTGCCTGGTTGTGCATAGCTCTGAGGCACCAGGAGATTAGAGACCTTAACTTCTCACTGTGTTACATCTCCGATGCTTCTCAAGAAAGGGGTGATGTCAGGAAAGAATTAGTCATTTTGTAAGTAGAAAAGAAAGGGAATTAAAGATACAGAAATGTGGGGCTATCTCATTGGAAAAGCCTATTTGCTTGGCCCTAAAAGAGTTGAAAATCAGGAAAGGCCCATTAAGTCTTTTCAGTTAAACAAGGTGCTCTGTCCCTTCAGCAAAGATTGGACACAGGGCCATGTGTAGTAATCCCAATGCTTTGGGAGACTGAGATGGAAGTATTGCTTGAGACCAGAAGTTAGAGACCAGCCTAGACAACATAGTGAGACCCCCATCTCTACAAAAATTAAAAAAAAAAAAAGATTGAATAAAGGGTATGAATTCCCTATGTATGTGTTTTGTTTCAGATTACTTCTAGGTAGTCATTTTTCTCCTGACAGAGGTAGGGAAGGGGAAATAATAAAACAGCCATGGGCAGGAAAAAAATTTAGGTCTTGCTACTGATACATTTGAGTTGACTGGAAACAGATAAGGGAGAAGCCTACTAAATTTCTGAGGCAATTTAAGTGTTAAGAAAAACACAAGCCAGCCCAGACTTTAACAATAACAAAACTGCATTGAAACCCTCAAACAATCCTCTGGCCCCAGGACTTGCAGGAGAAGGAAGTAGATAAAGTGGGCATCTAGCTCCCAGGAGGAGCATCCTCCCAGCACCTGTTTCATAGGTGGCCATGGGAGATACTGGACAAGAGAAGCCTCCCAGAGGTAGAAGTCGGGAACTTTGGAGAGCAATAGGCCCAGGATTTCAGAGAGCAGAATCCGGCTCTAATCAGAGAAATTCCTCCATTGCCAGGGCAGAGGGGTCTCAATGTCTGGCCAGCCACATTTCATAATTGCTGAGGACTGGGGCCTACTGTGCGTCTCCAGTCCTTCATCACACTATCACACCCTCTTTCACCATTGTGCATTGTCAATGAACAGGAAGATCGTTGATCTTAGGTCATATGCCACAACATCTTAAGGAGCCATATCCAGACCTTAGCCTCCCCTAGAGATCTTGGAGTTTAGAGCTAGATGGAACTTCAGGGGATGAGTGGATGAGCGTGTTCTGTGAGGGCAAGAAGATGAATTATATATTTGAATCCACTAGCAGAGACCAGTAGATGTTTATCGATAAATCTCTTCCCTAAGTTAGACAGATTGCATTTCCCAGATTCCCTTGCAGCTAGCCGGGTAAGCCCATGTGAGTGAATTCTAGCCAAAGGAATGTGGACAGAAATGTTTTTTCATTTCCAGGCCTGATTCATAAAAACTTCCCATTGGCAATCCCCCATGCTCTTTATCCTTCCACCAACTGGTTGGAGACAACTACAACCACTTTGAAAACTACATGCTGGAAGATGGCAGAGCCTATCAGCCCCGGCCCCAGAAGGACTGAGTGAAGCAGAGTCCTCTTTCCCACTCCCCCAATCTGGAACTACTCAGGACGATTACAAGAAAGCAAGAAACAAATTTCTACTATGGCTTAACCATGGCTAAGGTTTGTTACCTTAATTGATAACACAATTATGTGAAGTACCTGAACCAATATTTTTTTTTTGTTTTTTGTTTTTGTTTGTTTTTGGCTGGGGCTGGGTCTGAACCCGCCACCTCCAGTATATAGGGCTAGTGCCCTACTCCCTTGAGCCACAGGCACTGCCCAACCTGAGCCAATATTATAAAGCAATGGAACCACAGAATTAACGTACTGCAAACTAAACATATCAGAGCCAATAAGCAATAAATAGATGAGTAGAATACATCAAAAAGGAAAATCCGGAGGTGGACTTTGAAGGAGCTGTAAAATAACCTATGGGAAGAATAACTTCGAGCATAATTATCAAAACAATCCCCTTACCATATTGAAGGAACGAATTACCTTTCTAAGAGTTTAGGACCATTCCTCTGTGCAGAGGGAATTGGCCTGCTGAACTATAACTCACTTTGAGAAACACATTGGCACCATGTCAGCTGAGATCAGAGCCACAATCTCGGGCCATATCAGACCTACTGACCAGAGCTGGCTCTTGGACATACTTTTTAATTAAAAAGATAATGTGAATTAGTAAAACTGGAATATTGTTCTAAGTTCTAACATATCCCTGTATGACAGTAATCAGCTGTTGCTATTCTCTTTAGATCAGGCATGCCCCTCCAGCTGCCAGAGACCCCACACTTGGGGCAGCCCCATACTGTCAGCAGGCAGCATGCCCCACTCATCTGGGTACATAACAGGGTACAGGCTGCCAGACTGTAACACCTGATTCTTAAAATTTGGAGGCTTAATTCATTTTAACTGCTCTTAAAATACACATGATTTGGACCCTTAAAGAAGAAATCAATAATTTGGACCCTTAAAGAAGAAACCAATCAGATCTTGGTCTAATATCTATTGGGTTTTATTTTGCTTGATAGATCCAAGCATTTGGAAATGAGCAGATAAGCTTTCTCCTTCGTAGATGTGAAACGGTTGAACAGGGGCGCAGCATGAAGACCTGCAATCTCCTTCTGGAAAAAGAAAATGGAATCCATTTTTTGTTATTGTTACTTGTGACTGGGCACTTATTATCCACCGAGCACTTTAAAGACAGTGTCTCATTCATTTATTCTTCACACCAGCCCTGTGAAGAAGATACTATTAACCCACATTCCAGAAGAAAGAATAAGGAACTTGCTAAGCCAGGCTTAAAGAGCTGCTAAGTGTGATGCAAACCAGGTTTGTCTGACACCAGGGTCCGTGTTCTTAGCCACTATTTTGGCCGCTCCTTCCTGGGGTCTGTGACTGCCCCAGACCTGGCATTCTGTCCATCCCCTTAGTATGTGGCCCAAAGAGGGGTGCATATGGATGCACACAGGCTGGCATGTGAATTCCATCCCCTCCAGAAAACAGCAATAGACGGGACCCACCCCCAAGTTCTTCCGGTACATCAGTCTGCTTGGCTAGCAGAATCCAGTGGAATTCTGGGTCCTTTAACAAACCGCAAAGGGAAGAGTAGGTGCAGACCAAATCAGACGGTCCATAGGTGAATATACAGCTCAAAGGCAAATTGCATCCCCTCTGTCCTGGCCAGCATGGCTCCAGATGGATCCACAGCATAAGTGAGACAACTGCATTTCTCACTCTGATGGCAGGGCCACTTGACCCAGAAATGCCAGTGCTGGAAGATTAAATATCTCTACAGACCAGTGATTTTCAACCAGTGTGCCGTGGCATGCTGTAAAAAATTTTAAAGGTCATTAATTAAATTATTTTCTTTCTTTCTTTCTTTTTTTTTTTTTTTTGAGACGGAGCCTCAAGCTATTCCCCTGGGTAGAGTGCTATGGCATCACAGCTCATAGCAACCTCCAACTCCTGGGCTCAAGCGAGTCTCCTGCCTCTGCCTCCCAAGTAGCTGGGACCACAGGCGCCCGCCACAACGCCTGGCTATTTTTTGGTTGCAGCCATCATTGTTGTTTGGCGGGTCCGGGCTGGGGATATGAACCCGCCACCTTAGGTGTACGTGGCTGGCGCCTTAGCTGATTGAGCCACAGGCGCCGAGCCGGCTTTATGAATTTTTACATCAGCTAATAATTTCAGGCTAATATTCATTGGGACTTACTATGTATTGGGCATGATAAACGGTCTTGTTTCATTTACTATTAATAACAATTCTGACAGTTTACTATTATTAGCTTTGTTCCATAGATAAGAAACTTGAAACCAAGAGAAATGATGTGACTTGTTTAATATCACAAAATATTATATGAAGAGCTGGATCTGGACTGCAGTCTGATTCTAAAGCCCAAGCCCCCTCCACCACACTGTGGTGTACTAGGCACATCCCTATGGCTTGAGGAAACCCTTTAGTTCCCCCAACACAATAGATTGGTTTATCAGCCAGGACATTGCCCTTCCATTTGTAATTAGTTCTGAGTGACAGTTACTGTACCATTTGAGGCCAAGAGTGCTGGAAATAGAAATGTACAGATTGCTAATCACCCTTTGCCATGGGCTGAAGAAGACATTTAGAAGCTCAGGACAAAGCCATCCAGGACAGGAAATCTGGGGAAGGCCCATTGGGCTCATCCACATGGGAATCACCAACTCAGCAGTACCTCGCTCCTGCCTGTGGCTTTTGGAAAGAGGTTTCTTACATAGCTCAGCACTTCAGATTCGAGTGTCAGGCCCTGCTCGGGAATTAACCAGCTGTGGCACCAAAGGCTCCCCTTAATCAGGGCCTGTTGAGGCTGACCACTGTCCTAATAGGGGCCAGTGGTTTCCCTGATAAGTGGGGCAGGCCTCTGATGACATCACACATACACAGCTACCTCTGCCCTCCAGGGAGGTGCTTTGGCCACACTCACAAAGAGCACAGGTGGGAACCCCCAAGGTCACATCCGTGCCTCCTAGAGGGGTAGAGGAAGCCTGCTCAGTGGCTGATGCACCTTCCCAGCCCTCCAATGACTGCCCAGTCCTGCGGCCACTTGTGACAAGCAGACTGCCCGGTTAAAGGGAAAGACGATTAGGAAGAGTGTGGCAGAACGATAAAGCGGACAGATCCAATCTGCAATAAGTAACAGTTATAAAACAAGTGACCTCGGTCAGCAAGGACAAGGGCAGACCTGGAGCATCTGCGTCTGCTGGGGGTCTGGGAACTCGTCTTGGCTGGGAACCTGTGAGCATCTGTGGGATGCAGCCTCGCTCCGGGCCGCAGCGGCATTCCGCGGATTCTCCAGGGATAAATGACAGAGCCGGCAGATTATCAGCTTTTTGGAGTAGGAACCGATGATCTCACAGGCCTGGGTCAACCGGGGGACGACACTTCACAGGGGTGTTCACGTGATGCCTCTGATCCACACAAATGCTCCATCAAACAACACGGCAAACCTGTTACAGTAGACGAGGGCGCCCGGCTTCTCCTTCCACTTCACACACTATTTATTTCTTCTCATTAGAATTCAGCTTTAACAGAAATCTTCGCCTTCCAAATTTTTATGAATATGACAATGTGGGTTCATATATGGCAAACATAGCTAAAAACGTATAGATTTCTTATCTCATTAATGAAATTTAGATGTGACAACATGCTAACATGATCGATGACTTATTGGAAAATTGAATCAACCATAAATGCTTTGTTCAGAAAGAAAATAAATCTATATACACAGAAAAATATGTGTATCTATACACGTATGCATATCTACATATAGAAAGCAGAGTGAAATGCCAAATTTCTTAATTTTTATAGAATCAATATGCATCAATTTCGATCTGTGACAAAAAGGAATTTATTAGAAAAATGAATTGTCATTTGGTCTTGAGTAACCTTATTCTTTGCCAGATGCCCTGTAAGTATTGAGAATAGAGGAAAAGAGAGGTGGAACTTGGTAATGGGGAACAACTAGAGCACCCCTCAAAATGTTTATGAAAGAATAGTGATCTTAAAAGTGGCACACAGTCCATAACGGTACATATAAGGAACAGTTGTGTGTGTATGTGTAAGCATGCGATAATTAAAACAACTGGTTTCAGATGATGGTATTACGAGACTCTCATTGTTACTAAGACCTTTAACATTGTTCAGAATTGTTCACTGCCCTTCTGTCTGATCTGTGCAGATGGCACGTGGCATGCAAAGCCCATTCCTATTACTCTCCTCTGCCCCGTCCCTCTCCATCACATCAGAGTGGCCTGTGAGAGAGCATGGCCCAGGGCCACATGGTTGGGCTGTGAGAGGGCCAAATATTATTGACAGAAGTGAATTAGAAAAGGGTTGGATTTGGGACTCAAAGAAAACCAGTCTTCCTCCCTGATTCTGTAGCTTACTGGCTGGAAAACACAGGACAGTTTCTGATCTCTGACCCTCGTCCTACAGCTAAGGATTAAAGAACATTGAACAGTAAAAACAGGATCTGGAAAGCTAAAATAAGAAACAGGCTGGGTGCAGTGGCTCATGCCTATAATCCCAGCACTCTGGGAGGCCGAGGTGGGTGGATTACCTGAGCTCAGGCATTTGAGACCAGCCTGGGTAAGAGCGAGACCCCATCTCTACTAAAAATAGAAAAACTAGCCAGACTTGGTGGCACCTATAATCTCAGCTACTCAGGAGGCTGATGCAGGGAGATCACTTGAGCCCAGGAGTTTGAGGTTGCTGTGAGCTGTGATGATGCCATGGCACTGCTCAGGGTGACAAGAGTAAGACTCTGTCTCGCAGAAATAAATAAGTCCATAAATAAATAAATAAAATAATAAAACAAACAAGGGACTGTCAACCGGAGGCTGTGCTTAACTTGGTGCTCAGCTGAGTGCATCCTGCATGAGTCTGGGTCCTCTGCCCTCTCTCATCAGTTTCTACCTTGGTCACCACTCACTGTGCACAGCTAACCATAAATAAATCATAAAAGCATAGAATTTTAGAACAGGAAGGATCATGGGATGCTATCTATAGAGCTTGTGTTCTTTTTTAAAGGAGCAGAGAATAAGTAACGTGAAGGGCAAGTGAGAAGGACGCGGAGCATTCCAAGAACCTGAACTAGGGTCTGAGAAAATGACACTTAGATGTTTCTGAGAACTCAAGGCTAGTGATGGTTTTTGCCAATGTGACAGCACCCTTCCACAAACGAACCAGATGTGCCAGTGACACACACAGTAACCAAAACGCGACGGGGCTTCCTCTCTCCATTTCTCTGTCTCACTCCAACTCACCCTTTAGCAGGGCAACATTTGAGTTTAAGTTTACTGGGGCCTCAGTTACCAAAACAAAGACTGTGTTCAATCCCCAGGGCTCTCCCTGTATCTACCGGATGTACCATAAACCTAGACCTTGATCTTCCCAGGAGTCACGTCCCAAGCAAAACCATCAGCATGAAAGAAAAGTAGAAAGAAGGTAAAAAGTTTGCCTCCTCTGTCTCCCCCTTGCCCTGACGGGGTGACTATATGTGTCACAGCATGCACGCATGAAATGCATGTGCGTGCGTGTCTACGATATTACTACTCCAGACAGCAGGGTCTCTTTCATAGGGACAACAATGTTTCAGAAGGAACAGGGCTCAGATAATCACAACAAAAGTCCCTCTTTTCAAGTGCAGGACAAGGACAATCGGCTAGTCAAGGCAGCGATGGGGAGGCTCTTCCACAAAATCCTTCGACTATACACAGAAGCAGCTGGCGTGTCCTTTCCAAAGTGGTGTGACTAGCATGTGCCCTCTCTCCCAGGCCTACAGGGCACTCTTTGGGAACATACAGACGCACTTAGCTAACCACTTTGATGACACGCTCTTGAGAAGAAGGACAGATTCCTCTACACTGCACTCTTCTATACCTCTTCCTCTCCGCACTCGAAGAGTCTCCAATTTCTTAAATTGCTGTAATTTTTGTGGCTTTCATCCTAGCCTCCCTAGAGAGGCCTTGTCATATAACAGCATTCAGTAACTCTGTAGATCTCGTCCCTCAAAGGGTTACATTAGTTTTTATCTCTCACATCCACTTCTTCCTAAATGGTGCCACCGAGACTGACAGAAGCCCAGAATGATTTGCTGGGATTCCACAGGCAGTGATGCCCCTTCAGACTACCGCAGAGCACGGCCAGAGTCACAGCTTCACGAAATTGAATTTTTTAAATGTTTGAAATAGAATCTCAAGAGAAAATAATCAAAATGCAAAGCAATATATAAAGTGCAATTGATAAAACGTGTATGCATTTCAGACTCTGAAAAATTATAGGCAGAAACAGAAGTAGTTGTTCTGGAGTGGTGGGGTTAAGGTTGGTAGCTATTGTTTTTTAATTTTTTCATATCATCATGGTCAATCAATATTTTCATTTTCTAAAGATTCCAAAACACTTTGTAGGTTAGCTGTCATGGGGTTGAACTAAACTCAACCAATGGTATGAGTAGGACAGCTTGATCTTATTGCCAAATGGTTGGACCCAGAGCCATAACACATTATGAACTTTTTTTCTAGGTGAGAAAAA
>CAUYQV010048965.1:0-19879 GCA_963574575.1 Galagoides demidoff | reverse complement strand
TAAATTATAAACACTAACCCCCAAACCCGCCGAATTTTTTGGGGGGGGGGGGGGCCCGCGGGGGGCAGGGTGGGGGGGCGGGCGGGGCTTGGGGGGGATCACTTCTGTGGTTTATCTTACAAGGGTACAAGTGAATCTTTCTAGGAGTAGAATATGAATGTTTTAACACAATAACAATAAGAGAATGTCATGAAGGCTGTGTTAGCCAGTTTGATGGAAATGTTTCAAATTGTATGTGAAAACACCACACTGTACCCCAGAATTACATTAATGTACATAGTCACCATTCAATAAAAAAAGAAAAAAAACAATATTATCTACCTCAAAATAGAAAAGAATTATAAGTTTCCATCACAAAGAAAAGATAAATGTTTGACGTGATGGATATCCTGATTGCCCTAATTTGATCATTACACATTGTATACAGGTATCAATATATCATCATGTACCCCAAAACTATTATATATCAAGAAATAAAAGAAAAACAAAAGACCTCGGAAGTTCAGGTGGAAGGAAGCAGCCTCATCATGGCTAGCCATTTTAAACGCTATTTGAAAATGATAATGAGAACAAACACTGAAAAATGCTTGCTCTGAAAAATCAAAGAAGATGACACACAGACTCTCTAAAGAAGTCATGACGTCTGTTCAAGGGAGTGAAGCCTTAAAGATCTAATTATTACTTGAGTTTTTAACCAAATGTAGGACCTAACAGTTCTTGTGATTACCGAGGGCCTGACTTGCCGATGAGCAGTGCACGATGCCTTAAGCTCCATCCACTCGCCCTAGTGCCCCAGCCTCTGAGCCAGCTGCTGGGGTCTTGCATTTCCACGGGGCAATGGCTTGCTGGAGAGTCGTCTGCTTCTCTCTCAGTGACTTTGAGGAAGAGCCGGTCCCCTCCCCCCAGGTTTGATAGGTCTCCAGGAATATCCCTTAGCCAGCTATTCTGGAGTGGGTGCTAGCATCTGGGCACCTACAGCGTTGGGCACTAGCATCTGGGCCCCAAATGTTTGATGGGAGAGGCGGAAGAGCCAGGCTTACAAAGCGGTGGGTGACCTGGCAGGGATGCCTGGTCACAGTGGAATCTGGTTGCCATGGGGATGCGATGTTCTCACTCAAGCTATTTGAAAAGCAAATTTTCCATTATGTACGTGTAAACATATTGCAGCAGCTTTAGTTTTTACATTTCTCTTTTTTTCAGTGTCCAAGGTGGGTTCATATGATAATAGAAAAACTATGAGGGGTAATTTTTGACGGGACAGGTCCTTGGTAGGTGCTAGGGCCTGGCCTTTGTTTAGGGGTGAGTATAGGAAAAAGGCAAGGCTACTTTTCCAGAAGCACCCAGGCCTACTGCAGGTGTTCAGGGCATCTCTGTAATGTCACCAGGACTGGCCTGAGAGCAGGAGATGCTCCTGAGATAGGCCAGGGAAAGCACTTTCTTTTTCAATCTTCAGCAAGGAAAGTTTAGTGTTTTCTATCTTTTCTGATAACACAGTAAATGACTCCACAGCCCTGGCCTCTGTCCTGTATTTCAACAGGCAGAAAATGGCTCAGCACCTGTGGCTCAAGCAGTTAAGGCGCCAGCCACATACATCTGAGCTGGCCAGTTAGAATCCTGCCCAGGCCCGCCAAACAACAATGACGGCTGCAACCGAAAAAAATAGCCAGGCATTGTGGCAGGCACCTGTAGTCCCAGCTACCTGGGAGGTGGAGGCAGGAGAATCCCTTAAGCCCAGGAGTTGAAGGTTGCTGTGAGCTGTGATGCCACAGCACTCTACCCAGGGCGACAGCTTGAGGCTCTGTCTCAAAAAAAAAGACAGGCAGAAAGAATTTTTGGAGCCCTTGTGGACTTTTTTTTTGGTGTGAGATAAAATATACGTGACACAAAAATTATCATCTTAACCATTTTTAAGTGAACATTCCAATGTCATTCACTGTGATATATGACCATCATCACCATCCATCTCTGCAACTTTTTCATCATGACAAATAGAAATTGTACCTATTAAACAATAACTCTCTATTCCTTTCTCTCCTACCCTCTAGTAACCACTATTCTACATTTCCCCCCTATGATTCTGTCTTTTTTAAGTACCTAAAATAAGAATCACATAGGCTCGGCGCCTGTGGTTCAAGTGGCTAAGGCTCTGGCCACATACACCTGAGCTGGTGGGTTCGAATCCAGCCTGGGCCTGCCAAACAACAATGACAGCAGCAACCAAAAAATAGCCGGGTGTTGTGGTGGGTGCCTGTAGTCCCAGCTACTTGGGAGGCAGAGGCAGGAGAATCGCTTGAGCCCAGGAGTTGGAGGTTGCTGTGAGCTGTGATGCTACAGGACTCTACCCAGGGTGACAGCTGGAGGCTCTGTCTCAAAAAAAAAGGAATCGGCAACTGTGGCTCAAGCGGCTAAGGCGCCAGCCACATACACCTAAGGTGGCGGATTCGAATCCCCAGCCCGGGCCCACCAAACAACAATGATGGCTGCAACCAAAAAATGGCCAGGCGTTGTGGCGGGTGCCTATAGTCCCAGCTACTTGGGAGGCTGAGGCAGGAGACTCGCTTGAGCCCAGGAGCTGGAGGTTGCTGGGAGCTGTGATGCCGTGGCCCTCTACCCAGGGGGACAGCTTGAGACTCCGTCTCAAAAAAAAAAAAGAATCACATAATATTTGCCCTTTTGTGTCTGGCTTATTTCACTTAGCATAATGTGATCAAGATTCATTTATGTGGTTGCAGGTATTAATACTTTATAAGGCTGAATAATATTCCACTAGGTAGGTGTGCCACATTTTGTTTATTGCTGCATGATGGACACTTGAGTTGTTTCCACCTTTGTTATAATATTGCTACGATCATGGGTGCAGAAGCATCTGTTTGGGTCTCTGCTTTCAATTCTTTTGATTATATATCCAGAAGTGGAATTGCTGGACCATGTGGTCACTCTGTGTTTGACTCTGAGTGAGTGTCACACTGTTTTCCACAGCAAGTGCCCGTGAACTTTTTGATTGATGTGTTTCTTGGAGCCGTGAGGATTGTTTTCTACCGGAGTTTGGCAATAAACATAATTGCATCCATTTTAAATTCTCATATTCACTCACTTATTTTTCTCCCAGGGTTTCTGCATATCTTCTTAGTTCAATTTCCTTTTATTGATATTTTAGATATATCTGAGGGCAGCACTGAATTAATTGAGAATCTACTGATTAATTGACAGACCAAGACCAGTAACAATGTGGGAGAGGGACCATCATCCTCCTGGTTTTCCAAACCCTCCTGAGTCTTCCTGTGGATCCAGAATACTTGGCTTCCACTACTCATCCAAGGAGACTTTCACCACATGCCTTTTCTCCCTAGGCTCCCAAGTCCATCCTGAGGACCAGCAAAGCTTATCCAGGTCCCATAGCTTTCTGAGCTTCTTAGAAGGTCTAGAGACTTCCACTGGCCTGGTCTAGTGTTTTCACTGTTATTTCTAATGTTGTGTCCCCCTCCTCCCACCACACCCACACAGAGTACCTGGCATAAGACCAAGCTCATAGAACCTGGTAAATAAAAGCATACTGATGTATGACCCTGGCCATAGACTTGGACAAATGCTGCTTGAAGGCCGTGAAATAAAGGAAGCCTCTAGGTAAAAACAGCAGCCATTTCTAGATGTGAAGGCTGGAACATCCCCCTGCTATATTTTGCATTTTTCTTTTTAACATTTTCATTGTGAAATATAACATATTCAGAGAAACACATGTAATTAGAGAGCTTAATGAAAATTATAAAGCAAACATCCTTGTCACAACCACCCAGATTTAGAAGGAGAACATTGCCAGGCACCCCAGGAGTTTTTCCATCCACCTGGCTGATTCTGACTTCCTCCTTTCACCCTTAGGTAGCTCTATCCTAAATTTTATAAATTTTTTTCATTTTTCCCCCCTGGATTTTTACCACTTTTCTATGCATTCCTAAAAATTATGGTTTGGTTTGCTCCTCATTGAATCTCACATGAATTAAATAATGCTTCAGATAGTCTTTGGACTCGCTTCATTCATTCGACCTCATGCTTGTGGGGTACATCCACGTTGTTGTACCTACCTGTAGTTAGTTCATCGTCACAGAGGGACAGCTTTCCTCTGTAAAATACAACTCAGTTTATTTAGGAACATCTGCTATGTGCCTTCATGGTGGTTTCCAGTTTGGGACCATTCAGGAAACCCTTCTGTGATCATCCTTGTACACCTCTAGGTAGAAAGCATATGCCTGGGAGGGCTGCTAGCCCAGTGTCTACTGGATCACGGTTGTTAAGGGTGTGTCATTCTCATTCCCACCCCTGGAGGGAAAATGCCACTGCTCCCCTGCTTTCTAAGGCTCCAGATATGTTCTGCAAGTCCACGTACAAGGAAGGCTGCTTGTCTGTCCTACTGGAGCTAAAAGACATTCAATAGTCACATCCTTGACCTTGGTGACCTCCAAACCCAGAGCCTTTGGAGATCTTTCCACAGAAGTCCCTACCCCAGTTTCAGGGTGGCAGGGGAGGTAGAGACATGGGCAAGGATGAGAATTGCTCTAAGCAGGAAGGCCCCGAAGGCCCACAGCAGTCACCCTGGAACTGTGACTCTCAGAGCCTCAGCCAGCTACAGACACCCAGCTGGTTGCAAAGCTTACATCAAAGGCTCAGGATGCTGCTGGCTGTGGGTTTAAATGGAGCCCAGGTGTAGCCTACAAACTCCCTCTTTTTCCCCACTGAGCAATACCTACCCCAGACTTGGCAGTCTCAGCATGACCAGGGCCACAGGGTCAGAGCTGTACTCAGCCTTTTCTGATCGGAGTGCTCATTTGGGCTTGGTGACTGGACCTACCCCAGGAACAGAGCAGAGAGGATGTACTCCACCAACTGCTGTAACAGAATCAAGTGATTCACATAGTGTCAGTAAATAAATAAAAAGTTCGTCAATGCCTCCCCTCTGAGGAAAAACAAATTTGTACCTCCTTACTACAAATTTCAAGCACAAGAGATAAGTACAAAGAAGAACACAAACAAAATCACTTTAAAATTCCAACATCCAGAAAAAACTATCACAAACATTTGATCAATATAATTCCAGATACCTCTCAGTGCAAATATATAAATGGAAGCATGGATGAATGTTGGATAAACAGGTCATAGATATAATTCCAGAAATAATCCTACTTTATATGTTATTTTAATAAGAATCTGTTCCTTCCAGTTAAGAATATGTGTTGCTTTCTTCCTCTAATTACAAAAGTAAGACATTCTTAATGCAGAAACCTGGAGATCACAAAGCACATTCATTCCTATTCCACTACCAGGAGATTACTTTTAACATATATGCATATGTATGTATATAGGTACATTATGAACTGAATTGTGCCCCCCGAAATTCCTGCATCGAAGCCCTAACCCCAATGTGACTATATTTGGAGACAGGGCCTTTAGGGAAGTAATGAAGGTTAATGAGGTCATAAGGACCCTAATCCAATAGGACTGCTGTCTTTATAACAAGAAGAGACACCAGGGATCACTCTCTCTCCTGTGTGTGCACAGAGCAAAGGTCATGTGAAGACACAATGAGAAGGCGGCCATCAGCAAGCCTGAAAAAGAGCCCTCATCAGAGACCAGTCCTGCTCTCTAATGTTGGACTTCCAACTCCAGAACTGTAAAAAAGCAAATTTCTGTTGCTTAAGCCCCCCAGGCAGTATGGCCAGTCTGTAATGGCAGCCTAACACACTAATACAACATGCAACGTAACAGTTTGTAATGTCTTTATCAAGACAGCACAGCAACACACCTCTGTCTCCACTCCCAAGGTTCCTTTTTAGGTCTTTATACAGTGGCCTGGGACTCCCTGGTGATGCTGCCTTTGGTGTTAGGCTGCACCAACTCAAAAAAAAAAAAAAAGCAGTTCTGCAGGCCTCCCTGACCACGGCCCACACTCAGGGCTCGGTAACAACCAAATATCATGCTGCCCAACCAGCCCTCATTTGCCGAAGGGTAGGTTGCCTTTTGTTTTCTCAGCTTGGCCACAAATAGAAGTGTGCACATAAAACAAAACAAAGCCAAAGCTGACTTTATGGGGAGAAGAAGAATATAAATCTCAACCTACACACAAGATCAATGGCAACAATGTTTTAGCAGTAACTAATGCTGTAACTGGAGCCCCATACAGACTGGCAATTCTGTACGGACAGTCCCCAGCTGGGCCAGGCCTCCCCCAGAGCACTCACAGGCCAAGGCAATTCAAAGCTACAAATGTGGCAATTCCACCTGAGGGTTTGAACTAGGCCTGGCCCCAGCCTTCCCAGGCCTACCCTCCTCTGTCTCCAACTGGAGCACACACGCAGCCCTTACTCCATAGTGAGATGAGGGACTAAAGATGGACACTTTCGACCAGCTACTACCCTGAGCAGAACAGAGAAAAGGGGGGCATGAAGGACATTGGGAAAGGCATCCCAATGCCCAGGAGCCTAGTTGAGACATCTATCCCCAAAGGATATTCAGCAGCTGGTTATCAAAGCCCTCCCTACCTCCATACCAGGTGTCTCTCAGAACACAGACCTACTTCTCAAAGTGAAGTTCAGGGGCTCTGAGGCAAGAGTGTCCACCTAGACTAGATGGGATGGCCCCTTGTGTGGTTCCTAAAATGCACAAGACCAGCCAGGTGTTCAGACTGAGTAGTTAGTCTCCAGAGCTACAAGTGTGTCCCAGAGTTCCACAAAGACCACACCGCCAAGCAAGTCTAATTTATAGCAGAGTCCTTTTATGGAAGAGCCAGCCAGAACTGCCTCAGTGTCCCAATATGGGGTTTGTGAGAGCCGCCCAAGTGCTTAAAGGGTTGGGTTTTTAAGGTTTAGTCTGCATCCTGATTGGCACACACAGGCTGTCCAGGTACATTCAGGTGGGGGTAGCAAGCAAGCACTGTACAGAAGCAGAATTTTGCCGTTAGCCATTCATCACACATCTTTGTTTTAATATTTTCCCATACATCTTAGTTTCAGGACTTTCCCCCCATATATCTTTGTCTCAGTGTTCATACATTTTTGTCTCAGTATTCTCTCCACCTGGTATTGTCTAAAGGTCAGTCCTGGGACAGTTGGTTCATTTCCCAGGCCCAGGAGTTAGTCAGGCAAGAAGTTAGTGAGTACTTTCTCATCTATCTTGGGAGTGAACCAGACTTACTCTATTTTATTGAGAGCTTGCAGCCCAGGAATTTGCCAGGAGTTAACTGGTATTTTTCTACTTTAGCCTAGGCCTAACATGAGCCTAGAACCAGATTTTAAAATAAAGCATGTAGAAAATAGATACATAAATAAAATGCTGCTTTAAGTCTGCCCCTATAGCCAACTCACAGGGGAGTCACTTCCCTGCCATGGATCGAGCTGGCCTCTGTGCTCACACCACCTTCTCCATTACTGACAACTGGCAGGAGGAGGCTGGGCATGTTGTCCAGACCCAGACTCTTGTGAAAGGCCTTAACAAGGTTTTGGAAAGCGGGGCTGGATGCTTCCTAGCTTCTTCCCCTGCTAAGAAGAAGTCTTTACAGAGGGATAGCATTCCTCTCTAAAATACGACTCAATTTATTTAGGGACATCTGCTCTGTAAGCATATCTAAGTGATGATGAGGCCACAAGTTCATTACCCCCAGTCCCCAGCCCCATTCTTCATTCATTCCAGTCTTTCTGGGACCCCTTCTTATTCCAGACCCTCATGTGAGCTCTGCACTGAGGACACCCTCCACTGCACGTGCTCCCCCATCCCTTTTGCTAGTATCAAAGTACTTCCAGCTCCCCTTCTTAGGACTGCCCCATAAGTCATCCCTCAGCAATCTGATGGTGCTCTGCATGAGGGATTACCACTCCCAGGCTACAGGATTGCCCTTCCTCTGGGTCCCTCTGAAGCGAGACTGTACTCTAAAAACGTGGCTCACTAGAAGCTTCATGCTCCAAGTCTGGCTGGTGGGGTTGTGGGACCCTTGGATTACACTGTGTGAGGGGGCTTCCTACGCCCTCCAGGCCTGAGGCCAAGCTGACTTGCGAGGAGTGGGGGAAGGGGTCCTGCTCTGGGCCCCATTCCGTGCAGGTGCAGAGTGAGCTCGCTGTGCTCAGCCCAGCCGCAGCACCAGCTGGCGAGCATGCCAGATCCTTCTCTATCCCCCATGCCACCTCCTCCTCTCACCTAAAATGGGAGGAGAGTGGGGGAGGAAATGCTGTCTTTTCCTCCTGTGCTGAATTTATCCCAACTCAGACCGGCTGCGGAAGCCGAGGAGAAGATAAACAAAGAAGTCTTGTTATAATTTTTCAAAAATCTCCCAGTATTCTTCAGCCCACTTCGTGTTCTTCTTACCTTGTTGAGGGTGGAACTCTGCCGAGCTCTGCTGCTCCGTTCCCATGGGAAGGGTAGAAGGCTGACCTCCTCATTGGTGGACACAGTCCCCCTCCCTGTGGGATGGCATATAACTAGGTCCTGTCTGAACTTGATGTCACATGTGGGGACTGAGCACTGTAACAGGTGCCTGGCAATCTTTAACCATTTCTCACCTTTGCCTTAGCCTGGAGGCCTCTATCCTGCTCTTCCAATACTATCCCCAGAGCAATGACACATTGGGTCCTGCCCCATCCCCTCCCTCTCTCCCTTTGGAGGATCTAAGAAGAAAGAGAAATGGCAACAGCCTGGCGGAGAAAGAGAAGCAAGGGGTCTGGAGAACCACCAAGTGCAACATCAGCTTGGTGTAGGGGCAGGAAAAGACAAGCTCGGAAGGTCAAGAGTCACCTTGTCATCTTGTTTAATCTTCATTACAGCCGGTTGAGGACAAGAGAGCAGTCAGTGTTTCCCCTCTGGAAAGGGTTAGAATCAGCATCTGAACCCAGGCATGGTGGACATGTATTGCCTGCCTCTGGCACAGGCAAGCCGTCTGTGCTTGGCTAGTTAGGAGCCGAGGACTTGAGTGAGGCACCAGAGCTGTGGAGTATGGGAGCTGGGAGGGACTGCTGGGCAGCTGTTCTAGCCACGTGGCCAGATCCAACATGGAGCTGTCTGTGGGGACTGCAATGTCCAGCAATCCACAGCAGGCAGCACAGAGCCCTCAGGGACTGGGCTCCTAGTGTAACTGCCCCGGGCCTGGCCCCGTCTGTTTTCCCAGTGTACTCTCCAGCCCTCCCTGGTTCTGAGCCACAGCATGGCCATTCCACACACTCCTTTTCTGCTTATATCAGCCTGAGCTGGATTCTGCTGCTTATAGCTGAAAGCTCCAGCTGATTTCCTAGACCCCTGGGCTGCGATACCAGGGACTTTCACTCTATTTCTTTCCAAATGGTTTCTGTCTGCCTAAGGCCAGAACAGACCGACTATACTTAGACAGACCAAGCACATCGCATGTCCAATTAAAAGGATAAAAGCCTCCAAATCTCACACAGTCCCTGCTGTCCTACCCTGACATCTGGGCTTCCTCTATCAGTGGGGCAAGAGATTGCAGAACACTCATCATGCAGGCAGTTGAGGACATCTGAAACAACAGGGCCACCAATCAGGTGAAGTCTGACATTCTGAGAAGCCCCCGTAACAGCTTTCTGCCTAGCTTCAGATAGGTTCGATTTACACTAACTGTTCTAGTTACATGGTTACTTCCAAATGGTGCTTTTATTTCTAAAAACAAACTGCCAGAGCCAGGGTGCCCGTCCCACCATTATAGTCCACACTGCAGTGATTAATAATCACCAAAGTCCATTATAATGACCACTCAAAAACCAGGCCAGTATTTCTTCTTGCACTCATCCCTTGCATTCTCATTTCTCCCTCTACCCAGCCTTTTGGCACCTGCCTGGCAACAATAATTACATAAACGAGGGTCAGGGAGGCCAGAGCATCCATCTGTGCCTTGAAATTACTTGTTTGCTTCTGCTCAGGGGAGTCAGAACTTATGATCCCTGATGCCTTGGTAGAGGGGTCACACAACAAGAAACAAAGGGTTTCTTAAATCCATCCTGATTTGTGGGGAGGGAGTGGTGGAGGGACAAAGAAGCTCTTCTGGAATTAAGACCGAGTGACTTCCTTTGAATATCACTGGCCTCAGACTATAACTGGGAGGCTGCGAGACCTAGGGCCTTGAGCAGACTAGCATTCACCTGGTCTCTGAATGTTAATCCTCCAAATCCTTGTAATTCACCCACCAAGGGAGGGTCTGAGAACATCCAGCTCCCGGGTGTCCACAGAATCCCACCTTCCTGACGACATCCAGATGTGTCATGATTCCATGGATCTGATTAGCTGTAGAACGTGGGATTTCCATGTTCCTAGGATTCATCTGAGTTAAGTCTGCCGCTAATTGGATTTGTATCTGGCAGTGGTGACATCAAAAAAGGGTTTTGTGGTCAATTACGTTCTCCTGAAACATACAGGCAGGGGTTGTCCTTTCAACACCGAGGCAGTCTCCACCTTAATGAGCTGTCCCAGATAAAAGCACAAAAGGACATTATTATCCCTGAGTACCTGTCTTTAGTGGCTTCTGTTGAACAAGAAATTGAGCGTGGATCTGGGCACACACGAGCTGGCTTTACTGCACTCTCAAATCACCTGCTCACAGGGAACACATCTGAATGTGATCAGGCGCATTAGAGCCACTTAAAAAAATCATCCCCAAGGAAATGAAACGCTCAGGTGCTATGCCTGCAGCCTGATGACCGTGGGCTTGGTTTAACTGCACCAAAGCCAGGAAACAGCCACTTACAAAGCCAGTTACAGCCCCCGCTGCCCCCATAACCCAGCCACATGGCACACACCTGGAGGAAGAGAAATGGAATTCTTCTTGCAAGGTTTTTTTTCGGGTCCAGAACAAATCATTCTTCAAATGTTTTAACATCCTGAGTGTGGGTGGAAGTGATGCTTATGGAGAAGATGGTGCATTTAAAGAAGCTTCATCTAACTGGCTGGTGACTGCAGGAAGTGCTGGCGGTCACTCAGGGAAAACAGCGAGGCCTTGGCTTTTTTTTTCTTCTTTAGGGTTTAGTGGGTCAACTTCTGCTTTTTTAGAATACTGGGGGTTTCCAAACCTGTGCCTCAGGAACCTGGAGGCACTTCCTGCTCAGGAAAGTGGAGAGGCAGGACAGTCCCACATTCATCACTCGGCAGCAGTCAAGCTGCCGGGACCTGGGAGTGGCCTACGAGGAAGTGGGCTCTCTCCGTGGCTGGGCTGGCTGGGCTGTGGGGAGCCCACTGGAAGTGACCTTGTGAGGAGGTGGCTTCAGCCACAGGCAGTGGTGGGAGAGAGCCAGACTGTGTTCAATCTGTGGCAAGGAGGGACTCCATCCAGGGCTGGGCTGGGCCCAGCATGCTCTGTGCCAGACCAGCCCCTAGGCCTGAGGTCAGTCTACGCTGTGTTTGCCTTCAGGATCCCATGACCTCCCTGTAAATGTGATGCAATGTGGTCCAACCACTCCTGCTATGGGAAAGAGAATTGCACATTTCCTGCCTTTCATCTTTGGCCTGTTAGGGATGAATATGTCAAAATAGGCCAACCACAGCATTGTCACAGGTCAAGGGGCAGGAGTGTGATCCTGAGGAGGCATAGAGGGCTCTGGGTGAGCTGTGACAAGCAGCCCATAGGAAAAATAGTGCAGAGCCTGGAGCCATCCTCTGCCCATACCAGGCCAACCAAGTCTTCGGCAGGCCAGCTGGGGACAGGGATTCTGCACAGAAAAGGTGCACAGCCTATGTGGGGACATATGCTGTGGTTGTCAGAGCCAGATTGCTAATTCTGGGTTCTTTTGGGGTGATGCTGGGAAAGCTTTGCTGTGGAATTTTATCATTAGCTGCAGAGCATGAGGCCCTGCCTTGATCTCCTGCCAGAGTGCATTTTTGGAGAAGAGCTTGACTTTCAAAAGGCAAATTCAGAAAGCACAAATGCAGACCATGAATATACCGAGCATAACTTTCAGGTGATAAAACTGATTTTAAAAAAATCAAACAGTTCAGAATTTATGTCCCCAAACAGGTATCGTCTCCTTGGCAGTGGCAGAGAAGGAAAGGATATACATACATCCTCTGCTAGCCCGGGCGGAATTGCCTTACTAAAGGTGAGAGAATTCAGAGCACAAAATACAGAGACGGTCACGGGTTTTAGCAGAGCTCAGCATGGCCGGGCCTGCTCAAGCTTCTTAGCCGGCGTGTGTGCTCTCTCCACCCCCTCCACCCCACCCCCATCACAGGCAGCCGGGTTCTGGCTCCAGCCTCTCTGCCTGAAGGTGTGGCTCTTCTCACCCCTCCTCCCTTCCCCAGCACCACTGTCCAGCATAATGACTCAGGTCACACCAATGCTCAGGAAGCTTTCTGGTGTGCCTCCCTTGGAAAAACTGCTTCCTAGTTCTTCCTTTGAATTAGCTCAACCCGACTCCCTCATTCTCACTGTCTAAGCTTAGTTCCTCTGAATCTTTCTTTGCCCTTCCTAAGCCATATGGAAGGGGGCAGATGATCTGTCTCTATCTCAAACAGGAATTACCATCTGCAAAGTATCAGTCTTCATCCATATGGCACAAGAGCAAGCTCTGGTTTAGGATGGAAAGGGATGTACAAACACTGTATAACCGGCAGGTGTGGGTGTCACATAGCCAGGCATGGTGACACGTCCTTAAGGTGACCGGTCTAAAAAATGATACGCCTCTTTAACCAACACGACAGCCTTTAGCATAAAAATTAACACAGAGGGGTAGTGCCTGTGGCTCAGTGGGTAGGGCGCTGGCCCCATATACCAAGGGTGGCGGATTCAAACCCAACCCCGGCCAAACTGCAATAAAAAAAATAGCCAGGCGTTGTGATGGGTGTCTGTTGTCCCAGCTACTTGGGAGGCTGAGGCAGGAGAATCGCCTAAGCCCAGGAGTTGGAGATTGCTGTGAGCTGTGTGACGCCATGGCACTCTAGGGTGATAAAGTGAGACTCTGTCTCTACAAAAAAATAAAAATAATAGATAAAAAAAAAAAGTGAACAGAGAGGTACAATCCTCCACATTTACCAAATATTTTTCTCTGGAAAACATATGCCAAAGATCAGTCTCTGGGGAAATATTATTATTATTATTTTCTTTCTTTTTTTAATTAAATCATAGCTGTGTACATTAATGCAATCATGGGGGGTTTTTTTTTGTTTGTTTGTTTGTTTGTTTTTTGAGACAGAGCCTCAAGCTCTTGCCCTGGGTAGAGTGCGTGCCATGGCATCACAGCTCACAGCAACCTCAAACTCCTGGGCTTAAGCGATTCTCTTGCCTCAGCCTCAAGCAGCTGGAACTACAGGCACCTGCCACAATGCCTGGCTATTTTTTGGTTGTAGTTGTCATTGTTGTTTGGTAGGCCCGGGCTGGAGTTGAACCCACCAGCTCTGGTGTATATGGCTGGCACCTTAGCTGCTTGAGTTATAGGCACCACCTGGGAAATTATAATTTTAAGAGGTGAAACTCGAGGGGCTGACTGAGAAGGGTCAGGCCTTCAACCTTAATCCAAAATTCATTGCCTTAGGTCTAGAACCGGTCTCTCAAACTAGTGACCCCTGGTGGTGCATTTCTTCCCACGAAAAATGTATCCTGAAAGTCCCCAGCATAGGAGAAAGGGGAAGGTCCAGGCAGCAATTGTCTATCCGGGACAAAGGGGCCCCTGTCATCTTGAGAGCCCTCGGTCCTGTGACAGTCTCATGTTCAGAAAGGTTTATCATGTCTTGGCTCCTGTGTTTCTAAGAAAGGGTAAGGGATGAGAAGGGAGGGCAGAGCCAAGGCTGTGTGTGCAGTTTTATGAGTCATCACAGGACACTGAAGCGACCCCTGGAACCTACCTCCTGCTCCCTGAGCTCAGGTTCCGGCAACAGCTGAAGCTGCCTTTATCATTCCTGAAATGAAAACAAGTGTCATAAAGTTGAATTTCACCAAAACAACTTTATAGAAAAACAGTGAAAAGAACTAGTCTGCATAAAATTGGCAAAACCACTAGGAAGGAAAACTGGTTTTATTGCTCTGACATTTTGCACAGATTGGGAGGAGGGACGAAGGCATTGTGTAGTGTTGAGTTAGGAGGCCGCGTGTCTGGAATTTCCCCCAATTCCAGCAAGGCGGGAGCCCTCTGAAGAGCACTGCCCCTGAGCTTGCAGGGGAACGTCCTGTGCACTGAGTCCTTTGTCTTGCACTGATGTCCCTCAAGTGCCTGCTGGTGGCGCTCCAGCAGCAGGGGATGAACACATGCCTGGGGGGCCGCAAACAGCACCCATGTTTGAAGTCTTGTAATTTTAACATTTATGTGATTTTGTATTCATATTTATTTTCACAAAAAAAGTCAAGCTTTATATTGTTCATTGGTTGAACTTGGTCTGTAGTCCTGGCAGTGAACCACATAAAGACAGGAACTGGAAACTTGGACTTGGGTCAAGGGTAAGGCTAGGACAGGGCTGGGGCCAGGCTGGGTGGCCATAGTGAAGCAGGCTGGTGAGGGCAGGAATGCACCATGGGGTGCTAAACAGTGACCCAATTAAAGATAAGGATCAGGCACCAGGAGTTGGGAGATGCCCTGGCCAGGTCTGGAGAGAAATGGGCACAGCTCTCAGAGGATGGGCTCATGCCTGGAGGACCTCCACCCTGTGTGGGCTTAGCCGAAGTAGGAGGGAACTTCCTTGGGGGCTTTGCCACAGAGGGGTCATCCATGTTTCTCAGGATCTCATCTCACAGAATGGATCCCTTTTCCCTTCTCCCTACAGTCCTTGGAGTCCCTGTCCAAAACCAGCAAACTCTGAAAAGAGATGGGAAGAGTCTTTTGGCGGCTTCCCCTGAAGGCCAGGTGGTACTGTGCCCCAACACTTCCCACAATGAGTGTCATCTTATTTTTTTCCTTAGCATTACCAGTTGATCTCTGGCTGGAACTCTGATACCTACGAAGACATTCTTCTGGGCTTACAAGTTGTTATTTTTTTTTTTTTTTGAGATTACAAGTTGTTATTCTTTTTTTTTTTTTTTTTTTTTTGATACAGAGTCTCAAGCTGTCACCCTGGGTAGAGTGCTGTTGTGTCATAGCTCACAGCAACCTCCAACTCTTGGGCTCAAGCAAGCCTCTTGCCTCAGTTTTTCTATTTTTAATAGAGACAGGATTTCACTTTTGGCTGGTCTTGAACTCATGAGCTCAAGCTATCCACCTGCCTTGGCCTCCTCGAGTGCTAGGATTTTAGGCATGAACAAGTTGTTATTCTATCATAGTATTAATCAACATTTGGGTTTTAATCATACCATAGCTTATGCATAATTCTGTTTGATTCACAGCAAATTAAAGAACTGGCAACACATTAAATAAATAAATTGACTACTTTTATTTCTTCAAGTCTTCAAGTAAAATGGAAACTCCAGGCAGATGTACCATGTTTATTCAGGGACTCAAGACACCCTGAGAACTGCCACTGTGCCCAGAATTGTGACAAAACTAAGCTAGCGCCACTGATGCATGGAGTCAGAGCACAGAAGGGACTTGTGGAAGCTGGCAATTAAAATAGTACTGATCATGGCCAATAAAAGGCTCGTAAGGCTAATATAGTTAAAATAGCATGACAGATGAAATAGTACTTGAGAAAAACTCAATCTTAGCTAGCCAATATTTAAAAGTCTAGCTAGATAATTATAATGCTGATATACGTTTTAGTATTTTTTAGTCCACTATAACAAAAGAAGTTTAAAAAAAAAAGAAGATAAAACGTCAGAAATATTCAATTGCGTCTACACTCTTTCCATTGAACTGCAGAACAGAAAATCACAGTCCCTTCTGCAGTCACGTGGCACCCTCTCCTCCTCGCCTGTAACCAACTGAGCAGCCCCAAAACCAAACTGCATCGTACTTAAGAAATTTATGAAACTGAGAATGTAAATAATATCGTGTCTACCACCTCACTTATCAAATTTACCCTGCATGTTTCAGGCTTTCTCTAAAGAAAACCTGTTCATGCATTTATTAATGTCAAAAGACAAAATTACAACAGATTTAATGTAAAATCTTAATTAGCTTTTATTTTTTAATCTAGACTCCAGCAACACCTCATTCTACAAAACAGAATGTGTGTTCCTGTGACCTGAGCAGAGGATGCTGGTTGTATAGACAGAGAAAGGGTGAAGAGACAGAAAACAAAAAGCAGACTGGTTGTTTCAAAGTCACTTTTTTCATGAAAGTTAAAGCAGAAGGGACTTTCTTATCACACCAGCTACAGCTGGACTATTTGGAGACTTGGCTATTAGCTATCTCTCTCCTGGTTTCTTAAATGGTCAGATAAACATCTTAGTTTTGGCCTGGTGGTGTGGAACTTCAGCATGAGAGACTTTATTTTTGCCTTGGTCTGTAAAGCCTAGTACAGGAACTTAGTCCAAACCGGTGGGCTCCTATAAATCTTATTTAACTTTCTTTGCAGTTTTTGGGACTAAAAGAGAGCAAGCTTAGTTTGTTACCCAGTGTAGAGTCCTCACAGGCACATTTCACTGGGTATCAGACATAATTAATGAATTCTCTTTGATTTTTTTTTTTTTTTTTTTACCTAAAAGGATTCAAAGGGGCTTTCATGCCTGGGAAAAGACTAAGGGCTGTCCCCCAAATTGTTAGGTCTTTGATATTTGGCCATTTTTAAAGGTAATGCTTGTGGCTTAAAGGAGTAGGGCACCAACCCCATATGCCAAAGATGGCGGGTTCAAACCCAGCCCTGGCCAAAAACTGCAAAAAAAAAAAAAAAAAGCCAAAGGGTTATGCACTAATAGTTGGTGGACACCTAACGACATTGTTTTTGTTTTAAGGAACAGAAAAGGATCGCAGCACTCTGGGAGGCTGAGGCGGGTGGATTGCCTGAGCTCAGGAGTTTGAGACCAGCCTGAGCAAGAGCGAGACCCTGTCTCTATTAAAAAAAATAAAACAGGAGGCAGCTCCTGTGGCTCAGTGAGTAGGTCACCAACTCCATATACTGAGAGTGGCAGGTTCAAACCCAGCCCTGGCCAAACTGCAACAAAAAAATAGCCAGGCATTGTGGTGGGCACCTGTAGTCCCAGCTACTCGGGAGGCTGAAGCAAGAAAATCACCTAAGCCCAGGAGTTGGAGGTTGCTGTGAACTGTGACACCACAGCACCCTACCGAAAGTGATTAAGTGAGACTCTGTTTCTAAAAAAAAAAAAACAAAAAGAAATATCTCCTGAAGATATTTTTCCATTTTTCGTAAGACTGAAAAGGAATATAAGCTCTAAAAATCTTTCTACTAAAAAGTCTCAGGTGGCGCCTGTGACTCAAGGAATAGGGTGCCAGTGCCATATACCGAAAGTGGTGGGTTCAAACCCAGCCCCAGCCAAAAACTGCAAAAACAAAAAAAAAGAATAAAAAGTCTCCACAAAAAAGTAGAAGATGAAGAGGACTCTGATACAGAGGAGGACCGTGAGGAAATGAGTGAGGCAGAAGAGGAGCTTGAGGACGACCTTGGCGTGGTCAGAGATGACAAAGACCCGGAGAAAGTAGTGCCATCATTTCCATATCGTGTTATCCCAAAGTCAGACCTGGAAATCGGGAGGAATGAGGTGGAAGATGCATTCTACACAGGTGAACTCAGGCTGAATGGGTGAATATTGTGGAAGAACAGCAGAATAGTGAAAGGCAGGGATACATTGGGCCTTCTCACTGAAGGAGATAAAGAGGCAAGAACAGAGGCAGTGATGCAGATTCTCCTGAGAAAAGCATTTGAAGAGAAAAATACCCAGGGGTGTTGTGATGCTGGAAGAAGTTACAGTGTTACAGACTCTAAGAAGAATATGTCTAAATAAATGGATTGCTTTTTAATGACAAAGCTGCTTTTTAGTGGCGGGGGAAGGGACCAAATCAAAAAGAAGACATTTTTATTAAAATAAAGTTCCCTGACCATTTGTGGGAAAAAAAAAAAAGAAAAAAATGCATGAGAGGTAAAAAATTATGTTTAAGTAACCACTTTACCAATGCAATACTGCTTTAAAGAAAATCATTTAAACACAAAATAAAAATGTAATTTATCTTTGTCTCTTCTAAGATAGACATAAAAGATTGTAATATTAGTGCACGTTTTTTCCTGAAGTGAATTCTTCATTAATTTTGATAATTCCTGTCATGATGTCAACAGTAGAACATTCTCGGTCCAAATTAAACCTAATTAAAAGTTATTTAGGGAACACGAGTGCATAACAATGTTTAACAGTTAGCACCCCTCAGAATAGAAACTCAAGCGGCTGACAAAATGGGAGTGAAAAAACATCCATGGCCTTGACTATTCCACATCTTAGCAAGGAGGGAAGCTTGCTTATATAACCAAAATAAACCTAGGATCCTACACGGTCCAGTCTTGGCTCTGGTTCAGTCCAGCCAAAAAATAGAATAGAAAAAAATCTTTCTGTCTTTTAAGAAAATGCCAAAGGTAGGAGTGTATATTAAATCTCCAACAAAGCTCCTTAAAAATAACGTTTGGACTGCATTCTCACTCTCAAGTTCGCTGGCCAATTATATCTCCTCCTTCTCTCTATTTCCCCCAACCTCTCCTGATGCCAGATTTTCTCTCTTGCCTCCCTTTTTTCTCTGCCTCAGTTCATTTGTCATTCAACTTATCCTCCCAGGCTGAGGCAGTTTTCCTTCAGATTGCTATTACCCAGATTGGCAGCACGAAGAAAAGTTTTAAACATACAATACTTTTTGTTGCCAGCAGGGGGTAGGAGTAGATCACATCAGATTCTGCATCTGACTCATTTTTCTTGGTTTATGTCTGTCCCAGAGAGTATGAGAGCTGGCCATAAAAGAATTTTGCCATGAAAGCATTTCCTACCTCAATCAAGTGGTTAGAGCCCTAACGGCTGCATGGCCATGGCCTAGCTTCCATCCTGTGAGCTCTGAACCTGCTCGTGGCCATAGTCCACATGTGCCCCTGCCATGAGTCAGTAGAATGTTCCCCAGAGACAACATATCCCATAAGAGAGGGGCACTCAGACTTTTCTCCTTCTAAAAGGAAAGTTAAGGCCAGGTGGGGAGTCTGACGCCCATAATCCTAATACTCAAGCAGGCTGAGGCAGGTAGATTGCTTGAGCTTAGGAGTTCAAGACCAGCCTGAGCAAGAGCAAGACCCCATTTCTGCTAAAAACAGAAAAATTAGCCAGGCCTTGTGGCTCATGCCTATAGTCCCAGCTACTTGGAGGCTGAGGCAGGAAGATCACTTGAGCCCAAGAGACTGAGGTTGTTGCAGGCTATGTTGATGCTGCCCCACTCTACTCAGGTGACAGAGCGAGACTCTATCTCAAAAATAAAATATAAAATGAAATAAAATAGAAAGATGGCACATATATTGTAATGTATACACACATGTATTTTTTTTTTCTTTTTGAGACAGAGTTTCCTTTTGTTACCCTTGGTAGACTGCTGTGGAGTCATGGCTCACAGCAACCTCAAACTCTTGGGCTTAAGCAATTCTCTTGCCTCTGCCTCCCAAGTAGCTGGGACAACAGGCTGAGACTACACCACAACACCTGTCTATTTTTAGAGACAGGGTCTGGGTCTTGCTCTGGCTGGTCTTGAACTCCTGAACTCAGGCAATCCACTTACCTTGGCCTCCCAGAATGCAGGGATTACAGGAGTGAGCCACCTCACACAGCCTTACACATGTGTATTTTTTTTTAAATCAAAGTGCAGTCTCCTCTCTTTCCATTTTCTTAAGGAAGGCTTGCAGTTGGTTCGGTGCCTGTGGCTCAATTGGCTAAGGCGCCAGCCACATACACCTAAGGTGGCGGGTTCAAATCCCCAGCCCGGGCCCGCCAAACAACAATGATGGCTGCAACCAAAAAATGGCCGGGCATTGTGGCGGGTGCCTGTGGTCCCAGCTACTTGGGAGGCGGAGG
>CAUYQV010048963.1:0-38923 GCA_963574575.1 Galagoides demidoff | reverse complement strand
GGGGTTACATATTTTACATGTAACTTTTTAGAATTTTTTAAAGGAAGTTCTGGATATAACTGTACATTTTCTTTATATTTTTAAATTTTCAAAAGACACATTGCCATTTGCTCCTTTCTGTCCTTAAGAAATGAAATCATTCTCCAACAAATACTACTGTGTGATGTTTGCCAAATAATGATTTTCCAATTCCATTAAAAAAAAAAAAAAGATGCCTTTCTGTTACTAATTTCTACTTTAATTCATTTGTAGTCATAGAAAAAACTTCATATGATTGGAGTCTCCTAAAATTTACTAAAACTCGATAGGCCCAGAACATGGTTTATCTTGGTAAATAATTCCCTGTGCCCTTGCAAAGGGTGTGTATTTTGCCACTTCTGGGAAGCCTTTCCATAAATGGCAGTTGCATTAATGTGGTGATAGTGTTGAGCAAGTTTGCTGTGTCTTTACTGATTCTGTCTAGTTTTTTCTGTCAATTATTGAGACACAGATGTCAGAATCTCCAGCTGTAATGGTGGATTCATCTCTTTATTCTTCCAGTTCTCATAGTTCTTGTTCGACATATTTTGAAGCTTTGTTACTGGTTTCATCAGCATTTAGGATTGGGTCACCCCCTCCCCCGGCCCTTGCCAGCCTCTCACCTCCAACCCTTGCCTGTGTTGGGGGCAGTTTGATGGCTCAGTGTCTCCCTTTGAAAGAGATGGAGGCCAGGTGTTGTAGGGGCTTTTGCCAAGGGTCCCCTCAGGAACTGTGAGAGAGAGAGGTGAGGTGCTGGTGTCCTGACCCAGGGAGGTCCTGCTGGTGGAGAGTTGCGTGACTGCTCGTGGCCAAGGCACTTCCAGTAACTGCTCCGCGCAGCCTGGAGGACGGGCTTCCTCTCCCCGAGCACCTGGGATGGGAACAAGAGGCGTTCTGTGTGCTGCAGCCCTTCCAGCGGGTGGGCCCCCTGGGCTCCTGGGGGCCTGAAGTGGGGGGCGCCTGGCAGGCAGTGGATGTGAGCTGCAGCACGAGGCTCTCAGCGCCCACACAGCCCCTGTACCTCCTTCCCCAGGGAGACCCTGGACAGGGCAGCCCCTCCCTGGCTTTCCTTTCTGTGCTACACAACTGGGGGCCCTGGACTCCTGCCCACTACACAGCCACCAACTGGAGCTGCACGGGGCGGCAGGAAGGGGAACCTGGCTCTCCCTTGAGCAAACCTCCAGACCTGGGGGGAGCCCTGACCCCACCGTGCAGATCTGGTGTGGACATTGTTCTCTTGTGTGTCTCCAGGGAGGGCTCCCACAATGGGGGAAGCCGGTATGTGCTTTTAGGCGGGACCTTGGGTGTCCCTCTGCCCCACCCGTGGGGCCCTTTGCCCTCACTGGTGTTTGGTCCCAGCTGCAGTCAGCCTTTCTGGTCACTGTTGGGGTGGTCTTTGCAGAGGAAGAGCATGACCCTGCCCCTGAGCTCTCACACCCCCTCCTCAGGTCGTTCTGGGGTTAGATGAAATGACGTGAGTGGAAGGTGGAAGAAGCCAGCACATTTGGAGCATTGCAGAAAGCCCAGAAGTCTCCAAATTCTTTCCTGAACAAGTTCATGTGTGTGGGGCCCTGGGAGTGCCGGAGAGCAGCCTAAAGGGAGCTGTCTGTCTGCAGGAGCCAGGGGCCAACAGGCCAAGGGGCCTGGAATGTGCTTGCCAAGGTCAGGGTGCTGGGATTGGGCACAGGGCAATACATGGGCCCAGGTGACCCGTAGGTGGGTGCCTTATGAACCAGAGAGAAAGGGCCCCTCGCTGCCGTACAGGGAGGGCGGGCGGCACAGAGCTCAACCCAGGACAAGAGGGTGCAAACAAGCGGGGTCCTGAGTGTGGTGTCTGGATGTCAGCCAGTCTCCAGGCTGTCTCTGTGTGCCTGGCCCAGGAGAGGGCACGACTCAGATGGAACCTGAGCTGCCCTGAGGAGGTGGCAGCAGGGAGGTAGGAGGATGGAGGTTCAGCCCCACGCAGTACTCGGCACCTAGGATGGACACACCAGGAAGGGCCCTGTCCCCTCAGCAGGGGCCAGTGATCCACGGTGGCAGTGAGGGGCATGTGAGGGGCAGCCTGGCCGAGCGCTGGCTGGCCAAGGACCAGGCTACAGGATTTTGAGGGTGGGAAGCCACGTTCTGACTTGTTTCTTCCTCTTTTTAACCTCCGAGACCAAGTCTAATTCGGCCCATCTCTCCTCATATATGAACTTTAACAAAAATTATCAACTGATTCATACATTTCTTAGCTCAGGCTTATGATTTTTCTGATTTCTTCCTTTAAATTTAGTTTAGAGGTTGAAATCGTGTACAGGAAATTTCTCTTCTTTGGTAGGTGTCCAGTTTGATGAGTTCTGGCAGATACATACAGTCATGTAACCACCCCCTGAAACTGAGATCCAGGACATTCCCATCACCCCCGAAAGCTCCTCTGTGCCCCGTCGCAGCCAACTCCTCCCCGCACCTGGTAACCGCTGACATGTTCCCGTCCCTATAGCGCTGCCTTTTCCAGAACGTCATGTGAATGGAATCCCACAGCCTGTGGCCTCTGCGCCTGGCTTGTATCACTTAGCATAATTCATCTGAGGTTCATCCATGTCGTGGTCTGTATTCAGTAGTTTCTTTCCTTTTATTTGGAAAGGATAAAATGTACCACAGTTTGTTTATTCATTCACAGGCTGATGGACACTTGAGCTGTTTCCAGTTTTTAGCTGTTATGATTAAAACTGCCACGAATGTTGCACGCAGGTTTCTGAGTAATCGTGTGTCTCCGTTTCTCGGGGGTGAATCCCTCAGAGTGGGGTTGCGGGGCCGTGCCGTGGATGTGCGTTCCCCTCTCTCAGAAGCTGCCAGACTGCTTTGCACGTACTCCACTCTGAGCATCAGTACCACGAGCGAGCGCCGTGGCAGCTGCGTTTCTCACCAGCACTGAATGCTGTCGGCTTTTTAAGTCTTAGCCATTCTGATCGGTCACAGCCCTGCCACGGCGGCGTGGGTTGAATTTGCGTTTCCGTAGCGGCTCACGGTGTGGGGCACATTGACCATCCACATAGCTCTGTCCGTAAAAGTACCTGTCGTGTGTTCTGCTGATCTGCGTGACTGAGTCGTCTTCCTGGTTTTGAGCTGTAAGGGTAGTGTCAGTGTCCTAGACGTACGCCCTTCATCAGATCTGCGTTTGGCAAATAGTCTCTCCCAACCTATGGCTCTGTCTTTCTATTTTCTTAATAGTATCTTTCAAGAGAGCAGCAGTTTTTAATTTTGATGAAGTCCAATTCATCGGGGTTTTTTTTTTTTCTTTAGGTTTTGGGGGTTTTTTTGTGTATGTTCTGTCTGAGAAATACTTGCCTAATCCAAGGTTACAAAGCTTTTTCTCCTGGTTTCTGTAGAAGTTTTATAGTTTCACATTTCTTGTTTAGATCTGTGATTCATTTCAAGTTTAACTTTATATATGGTGACAGGTATGGATGGAGGTTAAATCTTTTTGCATGTGGTTATCCAGTTGTCCCAGAGACTTTCTTTTCCTAGAATTATTTTGGCACCTTTGATGAAAATCAGTTGGCTGTGTGTGGGGGTCCAATTTCTGGACTTTGTAATCTGTTCAGCCAGGAAAGCACTGTCTTGATTACTGCAACTTTTATACTAAGCCTTGAAATCAGGTCCTGTTAATCCTCCAATTTGGTTCATTTTCAGAAGTGTGTTGCTCTACCAGGACCTTCACATTCCCATGTAAATCTTAGAATCAGCTTGTCAATTTCTACCCGAAATGTCCTGCGAGCATTTTGATCGTGTGGCATGGAACTTGTAGGTGAAATTGACTGTCACACATGACGTCTCAGCAGTACTGGGCTTTCTCACCTCTCCTCAGATATTTCTAAATGGGCACACTCAGCATCCTATAGTATTCAGGGCACAGATTCGTGGAATTTGTTAGATTTGTTACTTTTTCAAGCTGCTGAAATGACATTGTTTTCTCCATCTCAGTTTTGGATTGTTTGTTGCTAGGATACAGAAATATATTTTGGGGGAGGGTGCATTACCAAGCTTCCTGTGACTTTGTTAACCTTATTTATTAGTTCTAGAAAGTCATTGGCTCATTTCTGTTTTCCGTGGGTTCTGCAGGATTTTTCCATGGAGACAGATTGTACCAAATCAAGTCAGTCTTCTTTTCTTCCTTTCAATCTATGTGCTTTTGATTTTTTGTTTTTGGCTCAATTCACTGGTCCGGTAGGACCCCTACTTGTGTGTCCTCACAATGGATAGTCAGGGGAGAGCATACGGGGTCACTACGAAAGTTTTGAGACAGACTGTGTCATGGTCCATTATTTCACTTCCAAGAAACACAGTCAACAGCTGCCCTTTGGATTCACTCGTGCCAGTTTCAACTTGATCAGCTTATTGGTGTTTCTGGGAGGGCTTTGCTGGTTTATGTCCACATGGATTGTACATCTCTTGAGTTTTGTGTATCTCCATACTTTCGTAATGGCCCATATACATCCCTGCCGTCTTCCCAGTGTGGAAGGGAACAATGTCCAGTCTTCACTGATAGCTGTGGAGTCTTCGGGAATGTGCTTTGTCACGGTGGAGAGTTGCTTATCCTCCTATTCTGCAGAGAATAGAGCACATATTGAGAAGGGCTGTTAGAGTTGGTCAAGGGCCTTTTTTGGCCTCTATTGAGATAATCGTGTGTCTTTTCTCTCTTTGTTTGTTAATGTGGTGAACAGCACTGATCAATTTCTATATAGTAAAACAACCCTGTGAATGCAACACAAAGCCCACTTGGTCATGATGTGTTTAAAAATATATTTCTGGACTTGGTTTACTAACATTTTGTATAGACTTTTGCATCTGTGCTCATGAGAGACATCATTCTCAGTGTGTTTGCTAGGGATGTCTGGTTTTGGCATCCGAGGCTGTTGGCACTGGGGAAGGATTGGGAAATATTTCCTGCTCTTCAGTTTTTAGGAGGAATTTGTGTAGAGTGGGCTCTTATTTCTTCCTTAAAGGTTTGATACAACATGTAAAGCCATGCGGGCCTGCAGTTTTCTTTGCGGGGAAGTTTTTCATCAGAAATTCAATAGCTGTGGGGCTATTCGGTTGTCTGTTTCTTCCTACTAAGTTTTGGTAGTTTGTGTCTTTCTTTGAAGGTGTTTGTCCCCAAGGAGCAGGAGCCACACCCACATTCAAAAATCAGACCAGCTAGTGATGGGGTATCATTCCGACTGGCTTGGGGACTGCAGGGTTTGTAAATGTCCAAAAGTAGCCTTGTGCGGGAGACCCTCCTGGGAGCCCCAAGAGAGGACCTGGGGTGGGTGGTCTGAACCCAACAGCTGCCCAAGCCCCTTCCTGGTCTCATCTGCTGGCCATCCAGCTGGGCTCCCCCACCCAGTGGTTCTGGGACAAGACACAGCAGGGGCAGGGGACAAAGATCAGACTTTTGCTGTTTCCTTCCAGCATCACTGCTCAGGAAGGCAGCCCCCTCTCAGAGGGGTGAAATTCAAGAAGACGGGCCCTCCGGGTCCACGACAAGCCTGCTTTTGTCCCTCCTGTTCACTGTGTAAACTTCAGCCCTAAAACAACATACATCCTTCTGAAGTTGTTCACATATTAGCTCTTAAAACAGCAAAATCCGTGCACAATTTCCTCTCAATCCCTTAAAACATTCCTGAAAGGAAAAAAAAAAAACTGTTTAAATTCACTGCCTGTCATTAAAATCTCTAGATTTGCAGAACCAGAGCGCAGCACCCGGCCGTCAACAGGCAAACGATGGCCGTGTGCACACACGCACCGGCCACCCGCACATGGGCACAGGCACACAGGACGGCGTGAGGTGGGCAGCCCTTCCTGTCCCCATGCCACACAGGCTCGCACTGCCAGAGTCAGCTCCAGGGCCTTGGCCTCAGCTAAAGCTAAAGCCAGCAGGCCCTGCTCAGTGCCCCAGCCAGAACAGAAAAAGGGGTGCCCTTCCTTGAGTCCCTTTGGCTTGCTAAACTTCTAGTTTTGATGAAATTTTTAAATAAGACATTTTAGAAGCTACCCTCCCTTTCCCCATCCCAGCCCCAGCAGAGGTAGCTGCCCAGGGTGTAACATCTTTGGGGTTAACAGCCATCAGCGGTGGGGTCCTAGGCTGAAAGCAAATCCCCACTTAACTGGACTAGAGACGGAAATAGGCCTGCCTGGGGGAGCTGGGGGATTTGCTTTAAATATGTGTAAAGCTGACTGCCGGCCGTGGTTCAGTGTCTACGGCGGGTGTGCCTGGGCACCGACTCCCCCACCACAAATTGTAGGGCAGCCAGCCTGGCCACTCCTGTGTGTGTAAGACCCTGGGTATGATTCATGAGGCAGCACTGAGGTGCTGGGGTATTCTAGATGCTCCAGGCAGCCCCCACCTGCCACCTTAACTATTTAGTGCCCGGGAAACCCCACATCCACCTCTGCCTACCCTGGCCCCGCTTCTGCCAACGCTTTGAGCCACCTTCAGAGTGTGATTTCCAGTGGAGTAGGAAGGACAAGGCTGACACACCCTTGTGAAGACAGTGCCCTGTGGAGACCCCGACGGATGAGGTGGGCAGTGCAGGCCCTGCACCCTGCACCTCTCCAGAAACCCCTGTCCAGCCATCTGGTCTGGCCTTGGTGGCAGCCTGGAGCCCGTAGGTGCCCACTGGCTCCTGCCATCCAGACATCTGAGACCCAGGGATCAGCAGGGTGGACTCCCGCCATGGCTAGGAGGTAGACTCTGTCTCAGGCCTCTCCCCAGCTGCTGGTGGCTGCTGGCAATCATCAGGGTTGCTTGCCTTGTGGGTACATCACCCCAAACTCTGCCTTCATCGTCACTTGGTGTTGTGTCTGTGTGCTGGTCATGTCCAAATGTCCCCTTCGTATAAGGGTGCCAGTTGCACAATCCTCATCCCTCATCTTAACTAATTACATCAGCTTCAGCCCTGTTTCCTATCAAGGTACTGAGGTTCTGGGGGTTGGATCTCAACATGTGCATTGGGGGCTGCAAGGGAAAAATTCAGTCCATAGAAACACTTTCCCAGCAGAGCATACTTAACCCAGGGGTCTACAAACCATGGCCTACAAGCCCAGTGCTTGTTTGTTTGAATAAAGTTTTATTAGCACGTGGCCACATGTGCTTTGTGAATGTCTCCTCCTTGGCTTCTTTTGTCCTGCAGCAGCAGACTTGAGTCATTGCAGCAGAGACCAAGTGGCCTGCAGAGCCTAAAATACTTGCTATCTGGCCTTTGATAAAAAGCTTGCCAAGTGCTACCCTAAACTGGGAAGGCAATGTTGGAGATTGCTTCGTTCACCCCCAAACTTACCAGTGGGCATGAAGGGAGAGAGAGAAAGTGAAGTCACATAGGAATTCTTACCTTACTGAGGAGGAAACACTGGGGAAAATACTATGGTGGAAACTGTTTTCAAATAGTAGCAGATTTGGTTAAAGAACTAGTGGAAGGAGAGAGTACAGTGAAACTCCCCGGTTCATGAGGTAGGAATGGGTGGTACATTGGTCAACTAAGCAACTAATAAAGAAAAGGAAGAATGGAGCAAAATAGCAGACAGGGAGATGGAAATGAGCAAATCAAATATATCCACTAAATGTAAACGGCCTGAATTCTTCTTTAAGACAGAGAACTATCAGGAGTGTTTTAATTTTTTTTTAACAAATATGTTGTTCAATAGAATTGAGTAAATGGGCAGTTGAAAAAAATAAAGTTATGGCCAAAGAGATGCCAAGAAACTTCAAATAACATGGGGGGAAAAAGAGAAAATAAGAACAATATTAATATCAACACTGAAACCCAGAGGAAGAAATGAATGATATAAGGCACTATTTTTGGAGGAGACCTAATTACAAAGTTATAGGCATCAAACAACATAGCAAAAACTATCAGATGGATATGGGACCACATGGAGGGTCAAGGGTCATGGGAGACCCCTCTGTGTGGTAGGGAATGGTAGATATGTGGCATTTAGGGTTATAAGGAGACCCTCTACATAGTAGGCACTTTCTGTCCCAGCCCCCCACACTGACTATAGATACTGTCCTTTTGTAATTTTCATGCCTTTGCCCACATTCCCTGCTGATGCCTTCTTTGTGTTTGCAAATGTCTCCCCAGATGGCTCAGAATTTATCTAATAAGTGAGAATGATCATGAAGCATGTCCATTCCATATTGTGTAAATGAAAGCACACATGCGTGTTCACTGAGTGCCACCTGTTGCCTGGTGATGGGTCTGTTCAGTGCCCTGGGAGTCTCGAAGTAAGGTGGGGATGTCACGTAATTTTTGTTTCTTCAGAATCTGCCCTTGAAACCAGGGATTAGGTGGCTGGCCCATGGGCTTCCTGACCATGAGAACACCCTGTGGGGAGGGAGAGGGCAGGTTACCTACCCCCTCCAGTTTGCCATTTCGTGAAGCAAGCTGGGTCCCAGGGCTGGAGGCACGTTTTTAACCACCTGCAATGCATGTAATTCTAGCCCGCTGTGGTGAGGCTCCAGGGCACACATGGAGTGAGCATTAGTAGGAGCCCAGCTATCCTCCCCACCATGGGCAGGCAGCCCTCATGCAGGGCTGAGGCCTGGAAGCCAGAGGCTTTGGTAAAGGTTTGGTCCCACTGATATTAGACCCAAGTATGTGCTAGACCTATGGGTGTGGTCCAAGTCCCTGGTCTTGGTCTTAAATGCCCCATTACCCCTGAGAAGCGCCCCCACCGACACACACCAGCTGCCCATGCTGCCTTCTGCCTGGGCCCCTGCAGCGCATGAGCAAGTGACATTAGGAGTTTGCAATCACTCCCAGAATAGTGGGCCAGGAAGGAGACAGGACTAGAGGTCAGGTTTGCCTGAGTCCGCAGAGATGATTTGCTCAATGAATGTCCCTTGGGTGTCACTCTTTGAAATGCCTTCAGGCATCTGCAGAGGCCCCTCCCAGGCAGCCTGTGGAGCAACAGTTCTCAACCTATGGGTCACGACCCCTTTGGGAATGGAATGACCCTTTCACAGGGGTCCCCTAAGACCATCCTGCATATCAGATATTTACATTACAATTCATAACAGTAGCAAAATTATAGTTATGAAGTAGCAATGGAAATAATTCTATGGTTGGGGGTCACCACAATATGAGGAACTGTATTAAAGGATCGAGGCATTAAGAAGATTGAGAACCACTGTTGTAGACGATGCTGTCTGCTCTTGAGCTAGGATATTCAAGGCCCTGCTGGGGTGGTGCTGCCAGGGGAGCTGGTGGACGCAGACATGCTCAGGTGGTTGCTTTGATGTGGAGCATAGGGTAGGAGAATGGCCAGCATCTTGGCCATCTTGGTTTTAGCCTCACAGGAACCTCCCCAGACAGCCCATGTTGGACACAAGGCCTTGTGCCACCTGTTGGGTAGTGTCCTGGGTGGGGGACCAGACGACAGCTGTCGCCCACTTGCAGGCCTGGCTGCCCAGTGGACGGAAATACCCATCCCCAGGACAACTAGGCAAGCCTCATGGCCTCTCCTGCTTGTTGGGGAGAATGGCCACTCAGACAGCTGGCAGGTGGGACTAGTTCTCAGGGGAAAGAAGCTCCATGCTTTCAATTGTTACCTCGAAATCACGACCACCTTAACAAGTAGAGACAAGCACATAGCAGCTGGGCTGGCTGATCCGTGGCTCTGAGGGTCAGAGAATGGCCAGCTGCATTGGGGGTGTGCTCCCTGAGAAGGCTGGTTTTGGGGCTCCACTGTCCCCCTTTCAGGCCCAGGATTCTGTAGCCCCCACTGTCTCATCACTCACGTGGCTCCCATGGCACATAAGGGGGAGGCTGCTTCCTGTTGGGTCATCTTGTGGGGACCCAGACCAGGAACTGCAGAGCTGCCCTAGTGGTGGGAGGCAGCATCCCCCACACAGCCCTCTGTCTGGGTCCCCTAGGCTTCTATAGCACAGCACCCACAAGGCAGGAGCCAGGGGCCTGGGAGGAAGGTGCGTCTGTCCCCACGTGGAATTCCTTAGCCAGTTGCAGGAATCCCAGCATAGGGGTGTGCTAGCTGCAGTGCTGGGCTCCCAAGGTGGAGAGGGCAGACCCCTGTCTCTCAGGAGCACTGGGAGAGACAGAGCAGAGAGCAGGGTCCTGGGCGAGGGGTGGCCATGCGATGTGAGGGCGTCACCATGTGGGGAGAGGCTGCAGGGAGTTCTCAGGCAGGAGCAGCGGCTAGAGTGATGGGGCAGGACACTGGGTCTTCATGGCTCTTCAGTGCATGGGATAGGGGTCTGTCTCCCCCCACATGCAAACTCAGGGGCCCCCCAAGCACCAAACACCACCCTCCCCTCTAGTACTTTCTGCCAGCATTTCCACAGGTCCTGGTACATTCTTCTTGTTCCTCTCTCCACATGGCCCCAGGTGGTGGGTTCTGCCCCCACTTCACAGATGGGGATATTGAGGCACAGAGCATTGAGCTGCTCCTCCAGATCCCCACCAGTGTTGGCACCCAGGATGCCCCTGCCCTAGGCATGTCCCCTTCTGTTGACCATGTCCCCTTCTTTTTCTCACCAATGTGTGTGTGCTGGCTCTAGAACCTAGTCTGCTCCTCCGTCCCCACCAGGGCTAGTGCAGTGGGGTCTGCAGCATGAAAGGCCTGGGTGCACCCTCGTCCAGGGGAGTGGGTCTGCTCTGGGTTACTGCTGTGGTCAGGGCCTAGGGCAAGACATGGAAGACTTGCTCAAGGTTGCAGGCTGTGTGTTCAAGGGCCCCAAGAGGCTGCGGTGGAGCAGAGAGAGCTAGCGCCAAGCTAGTGGGCCGGCTTGGAGGGGGTGTCCCAATGGTACCTGCACTAAGGGGGCTCATGGTAGAACAAGGGTCACCTCTTTGGCAGGAAGTCCTGTGCCAGGCAGCTGGCTCTCCTCCTCCCAGCCAGGCAGCCCACATGTGTCACCTGGGCCTGTCTGGCTGTACCACGGTGCCTGCCATAGGCTGGGCTTCTTGGGCCGGATGGGGGGCTGCTGCTCCCTAGGGTGGGCAGCAAGTGTGGACTGAGGGCTCCAGCTGTGCCCAACACGTCACTGGGGGGCCCACGAGCTCTCAGCACAGGCTGGAGGCCGGGAGCAGCTGGCCACAGGCAGGCCCCGGAACAAAGGGCCTTTGAGCAGCATGCGTGCCTGCGCCATGCCCTCCGGCCAGCTGACCCTCCTGGGAACGCGAGGCTGGCGTTCTCTGTGGCTTACGGGGCCTGCGTGGAGTTGGAACAGCTGGCCCCAGAGCCTTCCAGCCGGGTCTTGTGCTGTGGGGACCCCCCACACCAGGGGGCCGCCTGGCTCCAAGCAGCCTAGCCCAAGGGTGTTCCAGCCATGGGAGGGAGCTAGACTCTGGCCCCACATCCACCCCCACCCCCAGGGTCTCCACCTAGAGCACCCTCCTGGTCCGGGACACCTTGGGGGGCAGATGGGTTCCAGGTGCTGTGTCCACAGGCGCTGAGGGCCCACCCCAAGTTCAGCTCTCAGACCTTAGGAGTCTCAGGAGTTAATCTTCCAGACCTCTTTAAAATTAATTTTTCATTAAAAGAAAAAAAGAGCAGTAACATCAGAGACATTAAAGTAATCATGATAAGGGTCTGTGAAGCTTCCTTTATTGTTTAGCAAAAAAAACAAAAAACAAAAAAAAAAACTTCTTTCATGCTGAAGGGCAGGATGTGGGGCTGCTCTGAGCTGGCGACTCCCTGTAGCCCTGCTGTCTGCCTGAGGGAGCATTTGGCGGGCGGGCAGGAGGGACCTTCTTAGCGCCTCTAGATCATGTGGTGCCGGCAGCACAGGATTTCAAAACACACTGAGCTTCAGAAAATCTCCCCAATGATGCGGATCTGCCCACTGATAAAAAAGAAAAAAAACCAATAGATAAGACGGCCACATCGACCTTCATCCTTCTCAGCGAGTGATAGTTCCACAGCCAGTTACGAAATGTTTGAGCTGATGCCCTGACCTTTCCCCCTCTGTGCACTCAAAGTCGGATCAAACCCCAGATAAGCACCTCTTTGCTAAGCTCTTGGCCCTTTGGATTCGGGCAGATCTGCTGTTTGTACTGCTGTCACCCCCCAAAACATGGAAAACAAGCATGGAGCTGGCGTGCGTGTGTGCGTGACAGCCGCCCCCTCTGTGATGGTGACTTCCTTTCCTCTGCCTCATACACTGCCTTCCTCTGGGTTGAGGTCCAGGGTCTCTGACCCTGCCATGTGACAGGTTTCAGTATCGATACTGAAGCCGCCAGGGACAGAGCGACTGCCTTACTGTGTCCCTGTTGATGTCAGACCCTTCAAGTCCTTACTCTCACCTCTGTGGTGGGGGCTTTTGCACGGCCTGGCATTTATTTCCTTGTCTCTGTCTGGAGGAGACTCCCAGGTCCGCCAGCCATTTGCAGTTGACAGATCACTGGTGCTTGGTCCTTTCATTTAATGATGAACTAACAGTAGTCTGCGGAGATTACGAACTAAAGGCTCAAGGACAGCTCAGGTGGCCCTGAAGGCCCGCAGGGTCCTTTGAGGAGACTTGACTAGGGGTAGCCCAGGTGAGCACCAACCAGGAGCTAGGGCCCCACAAGACACTAGTATTATTATTGTAAAACACATAACGAAATTCACCATTTCAGCCATCTTAAAGTCACATTTAGTACATTTACAGGGTTGTACAGCCACCACCTCTATCTAGTTCCAGAAGTCTTTTGTCACCCTAGAAGGAGACAGTATACCTATTAGCCCTCACCCCTCTCATACCTGCCCCAGCCCCTAACAACCACTTTTGATCTGTTTTAAATTATGATAAAATGTACACAAGATTTGCTGTCTTCACTTCCTTTAAAAGTAGAGTTCAGTGGCATTAAATACATTCCCACCACCATCCAGCTCCAGAATTTTCTTATCTTTCTGAACTGAAGGTCTGCACCCGCCAAACCCCAGCACCCCCTCCACAGTCCCCGGCACCCCCGCCCACTCCCCGTCTCTGTGGGCATGATGACCCTGGAGACCCCCAGCTCCCTATCTGCAGTCCCTGGCACACCCATCCACTCCCTGTCTCTGTGGGCGTGATGACCCTGGGGACCTCCGCGGAGTGGGATCACACAGTTTGTCCTTCTGTGTCAGGCTTATCACTCAGTATGACGTTCTCAAGGTTTATCCGTGTGGCATGTGTCAGGGCCTCGTTCCTCTCCATGAGTGATGCCCCTCTGTGCGGGCAGAGCACACTCAGCTCATCCATCTGCCCATTGGTAGACACCTGGTTGCTTCCACCTTGTGGCTGTGGTGAGTGACACTGCTATGGATGTCGGGGGAACAGATGGCTCTTTGAGTTCCTGCTTTCAGTTCCGCGGGGTATGAGCCCAGAACAGAATTGCTGGGTCATACAGTAATTCTCTTTTTGTTCTGGAGTATTTTTTAATCAACTGTTTTTAGGGCAGTTTTAAGTTCACAGCACAGTTGCGAGGCAGTTCCACATTTGACGTTTTGAGGAACTACCCTGTCAGTTTCCCCAGTGGCTGCGCCATCCAGTAGGGCACAAGGGCTCCAGTTCCATCCAGTCCTCAAGAGCACGTGTGATTTTTTTGTTTCGAGTGGCCATCCTCCTGGTGGGGGTTGGTGTCACACTGAGGCCTTGGTTTGCTTTTTCCGTTGATTAGTAACATCCAACACCGCTCCTGTGCTTGTTAGCTATTTGTGTATCTTCTTTAGAGTAACGTCAATATTTAAGTCCTTTGCCCGTTTTTTAAAACTTGGGTTGTTAGAAACTTGTTTTATTAAATAACTTTAAGTTGCACAGGTAACTCCACTGAAAGCCAACCCCTAAAAGTTATCAGTATGAGAAAAGCCCAATGTTGACTGGGATTCACACTTACGGCAGAATGGACCTGGGCATAGGGACTAGGACAGCCAATGTAGGGGCAGAGCACGAGACCCCAGGCTTGTCTTGTTTGGGATTTCAGGCCTTGTTAGAAAAATGCATGGTCTCATGTGTGGGTCCCCTGTGGCTGCGTGGCTACGTGGCTGCAGATCAAGCCCACGTGGTGTTTGTTCCCTTTTTCTGCACTTTTTCTGTCATTTCCCGAAGGTGCCTCGGGAGGGGCAGACCTAGGGGGATTTGGCTGTCCTGCTGAACACTGGACATCCTCCTCTCTAGCTCCTCACTGAGTCTGAAAGAAGGAGGGTCCTCTCGTGCTCATGTCTTCCTTGGGGCCATCTCATACCCACATGGCTGCCCCTGCCAACCCCCTCCAGGCCAGACCTGACTCTGAACATCCTGATTGTCACCAGGTGACCACCAGGGTGGCCAGCAGTGCTCAGGACTCTGTAGCCCAGGCCTCTCCTCCCCTCCTTATCCCCAGGGACTTGCCTTTAGCCAGCCAGCACACACGATTCCCACCATAGCAGACTACTTTTAGAACCCCATCGTCCCTGCCCTCCCCCCCCCAGGTTATGCTTGTACATGAGGGTCAGCCTCCACAGTGGGCCTGCCCTCCATTACCAGTGTCCACCGCAGACCTATGGACACCTGTGCTTTGTTCTACCATGGACTCCTAGCCCTCCCCAACCTCAAGCCATGGGACATGGGTCAATAGTCCGACTATTCCTCTGCAGAGTCGGGGTGGCAGTCATGGGCCCCACATTACAGCATTGCCAGAGGCTGCTTGGGTCTGGGTCCCAGCCCAGCTCAGAGGCCCCCTTGTCCATGACGCCATCTGCAGCCAGGAGGTGGCCTTGCTTTGTTTCGAAGGACAGCAACTGGGGCAGAAGGGGCCTCACTGTCCCTTTGTTCTGCCTGTGGTCTCACTAGAGATCTCAGCTCCTTTGCCCAAGGACAGCCTTCCTCACATCTGCAGGTCAGATCTCAGGACCACAGTCCATCAATGTCTGGGGTGTGGGTCCTTGGCCCCAGGCCTTGCAGGTATCACGTGGGTCCTGCTGAGAGGCCCTTTGGGGGCTGGATGTTGCTGACTGTCCCTTGGTCAGGGTCTGAGGCTGGCTCTGTTAGCAGTGGAGGAGCCAGGCAGCATTCCTGGTTTGACAGGGGGAAGGGGTGAGGGTGTCAAAACTAGCCTGAGAAGGGAAGGGGGACTAGAGGTGGGAGAGGTGGACAGGGGACCCCCCCGGCGGGGGGAACCTGGGCCCAGTGGGAGCTCTTGGGGGACTGGTCTGCGAGGCCCTGAAAAGGAGGCATTGAGTGGCAGCCCCAGACCTAACCCTGCAATGTGGACCATGGCAGTTGCTTGAGCAGGGAAGGCACACAAGAAGAGACAGATGAGTGTGGACTCTGGGGAGGAGCTTGAGGCCCCTTTAGCTCAATTATGAGGGGGGCCAAGTCTGAAAGGCAGAGGGACCTGGGGCTACTAGGGTGGCCACCCCAGCCTGGACCTCCTCTAACCCAGAGCCACGGGGAGGTGGCCCTGCCGTTCTGTGTGACGGTGGTGGCCATAGGGTGTTTTCCCTTGAATTAGGGTATCAGTCCTCGTTTCCTGCCCTGCCTGAGTGTGAGCCCTGGGGTCCTGCTGTGGCCTTGGCCTGGGTGCCTGCCCAGCCCCAGAGAGCTTTTGAGGCCAGTCATGGTGGAGATAATTTTATCTCTGAGCAAACATTCAATCCTGCTGTCTCCGGCCTGGAGATGGTGAAATGGCTGTTCTCCTCTGCCCTTTCCTGGCCTGCCGGCAGCGCCACACTAATTAACTGGGCCCCTTCCCGGCGTCGCAGTCGGGCTCCCTGTGCAGCTGGGCCTCGAGCTGCATCCTCACGTCACACAGGATTTGAGGGCTAGTGTTCTGAATTACTGCTGCTATTCCAGAGGGGCTGTGCTGTGCTCAGCTGCTGGCTCCAAGCAGGCTCTCCCCAAGTGTCAAGCTGTGTAATTTGGGGAGCGGGTGCATGCAGCCATCAAAAGCAACCCCTAATTGTTACTATTTTGAGCTCTACGACACACCTAGCCCTTCACATCTGCTTAGGATGTGGCTTGCAGAAGGTGTTTACGTAATTTTTAAAAGTCCAAATAAGACCCAGCCTGTTCAATGATCGGTTGTTCAGGGCTGTGTGGGTCACAGAGCTGGCAAAGCCTCCAGGGACAGCTCCCATTGAGGCCACCAGAGGTCGGAGGAGCCATCCACTGTGAAGTCACAGAACCCTGTCAGTCTTGGGGACTTGGAGTGCTGTGTTTCAGCAGCATGTTCCATGATGGCCAAAGGCAGGCATTGTGTGACCTCAGGATGTCAAAAAAACAGGACAAAATTACTGCCGTCAGAGAGCTGGAGGCTTCTTTGAATAGCCACTCACTTGCTTATCCCTTCATTCAGCAAATCCATGCTGAGCACTGACTAGGATGGGTTCTGTGCTGGGGGCCTAGAATGGGGAGGAGGGTGAGACCAACATGGCCTCTACCCTGGGAGGCTCAGGTACTCCCAGCCAAGAGCCCTGTTGCAGGAGGCAGACAGAAATGGGACCATAAACCCCTGATGAGACCGCCAAGTCTGTGGTGTCTATGGAGTCCATAGTCATCTCCAACGTGCCCCCAATCATGACACCCCCAGCCCCAGAGAGTCAATGTTAAAACCTGAAAACACTTTGCAAAGTGGGAGTGCTGAACTCCTGTCACCCTGGGGAGAGGCCCCAGACACACGCTGGCTGGTATAAATATGACTTCATCAGTAACACTTGGGAGCTAGTGATGGCAGTGTCCAGCCTCCCCACTGTGGTGGACTCCCTGCTGAAGGCTAGACCAGCTACGGACACCCCGTCAGAGAAGTCCCCCCCGAGGCTGCACCCCCACAGGAGGACAGTTGAATGCCTGCGAGGTGGAATGCTTTGTCTCTTCCAACCCCTATACCTGCCCTAAGGGCCTTTGCATGCAAGGGCTAGACAGGTGCCACCATCTAAGAGGGGGCTCCCATGCTCTTGGCTGTCACGTTAAATACTTGGCCATAAACCCTCACCTTGACCCATCAGGATGGGACTGTTTCTATCCATGCTCCATAGCTGAGAAAACCAAGGCTCATGTTCCCAATCTATACCTGGGGGCACCCAGGGACGGGCTGGTGGGGTGCTCCTTCCTGTGTGCCCGGGGGTCTTTCACGATGGTTTTTGGTCACCTGGCAGTAGTCCTGGCCATTGCTTTACCTCCAGATGCTGCTGACACAAGGGCCCCACCTTGAGGTGGGACACTAAGGTTGGCGCCCAATATGGCCCAGACGCTTGTTGTCACTGCTGCCTCAAGGCCTTGGGTGGTCACTTATCCCCAGCCTCTGTCTGGGGCTGTGGTGAAGGTCACAGGAAGCTGTGGGGTTCATGGTGTGGTGGACACTGAGCCTCAGGGAGCCATCCTGGCTGCTGGCTGGCTGGGGTAGCTACAGCAGCATGCTTGGTGTTTTCTGGTTTCTCCCAACCCACCTACTGTCTGTCTGTCTGTCCATCCATCTGTCATGAGCCTGGTGCTGGCCCTTGGTGCTCCAGCTCACCACACCCTGGCTCCCCCAATGCCCCTGAGTTCACCTGAACCATGGGGAGGGGCCCCCAAGAAAGCTTATTTTCTCTTCCTCCTGCTAGACCCCCACCCCAGAGGGCTGCTACACCTGGGCCCCAGTGAAGGCCGCATGCTGGTAGACGACCATGTTCTGGGGGCATATTGACTCTCTGAAGTATGATGTGGAAGGGGTCAAGTCCCATGAGGACAGATCGGGATGCCGGGCCTGAGCTCTGGGGTTCAGGGGTTTACATTAGCTTTGGCTAGAGGACATGGGCCGCAGGGTGTCCTGTGGCTAGGCCATGGCATGTGGCACAGTGCCTCTGGCCTACACAGGCTGATCTGAAGAGCTGCAGGTCCTACCAAGTGTCTACTGCCTGTGGACCTGGGCTCAGGGCACTGGCCTTTTCAGGTGGGCACTGCATGTACATACCACCATCCCTAGCAGACTGATCCCTAGGCCTTCTATTCTTGGGGTATCCTTCAGCAGAGGCTCCTGTCGTCTGGCAGTTGTGGGGTCTGATGCTGCGTGAGGCCAAGCCCTGCACAGAGCAAGCTCAACCCTATTCCCTGCAGGAGATCATCCTGGTGGTGTTCTTTGGGACAGAGTACGTGGTCCGCCTCTGGTCAGCAGGCTGTCGCAGCAAGTACGTTGGCATCTGGGGAAGGCTGCGCTTTGCCCGGAAGCCCATCTCCATCATTGGTGAGTCGTGCCCCACAGAGGCTCATTCTGGGTTTGCAGGCCAGGAAGGGCCCCATGTCACAGCCACCTGAGGCCCCCCTCCAGAAGACTGAGAGACCCTTACTACCCTGCCTGCCTTTGATGGGGCAGGACCCTAGGACCATCAGCGGGTGACTACCCAAGTCCCAGCTCAGAGCCAGCTGCAACCCTGGTCCACCTCTGCACAGAGACACTGCTCATGGGGTTGGGGGCCTCCCCTACTGCCTCCTGGGACCCTCTTCACTTGACAGGGTTGATGGCATGCACCCAAGGCTCTGTTCTCCTTGACCCCATGCAGCCCTGACCATGAGGCCTGACCTGAGCTAGAGTAGGGGTGGGGGCTCCGTGTGGTGGCCAGGACAGAGGGTGGGTCTCTCTGAGGTGCTATTGGCCTCCCCATCTGTGGTGTCCTTTCATTGTGCCCTGTCACACCTGACCTGCAAGCCCCTTCTTCAGAGGCGGGATGAGTGTCTGAAGATGGCTATGACAAGCTGCTCCCTTCCCTGTGCCCTGCAGACCTCATCGTGGTTGTGGCCTCTATGGTGGTCCTCTGCGTGGGCTCCAAAGGGCAGGTGTTTGCCACATCGGCTATCAGGTGCGTCTGTACTATGAGCTCTCTCCTACCTGCTGCCTGTGCCATGGGGCTAGAGGGTGCTGACCCCTACCAGCACCCCTCTCCAGAGCTGTGGATGGCCTCACACCCCATCCGCCTGGCTCTGATGTGCTCACCTTCCCAGGTGCTCACTGCCCCAAGCACATGGAGCGATGTGCTGGGGCAGGCTGGGCTGAGGGCCCACAGGTGGCCCTCCATGCCAGACCATGCACCAATGCTTCCTGGGTTTTGAGACAGGCTGCACCTCTGGTGATCCCAGGCCTGCCCAAAAGGTGGTCTAGAGACCAAAGGAATTTGGAGATGTGTAGGCACCTCCAGCCCCAACCCCATGGTACACTGAGGAGCTATGCCAAGAAGGGGACTGAGGTGTCCGAGCAGGGCTGAGTCTAGAGGGCAGGTGTGGAGCACGACAGTCCAATGGATAGGTGAGAAGTGAGCACCTCTCACTGGCACGTCCCCTCCCAGGGGTATCCGCTTCCTCCAGATCCTGCGGATGCTGCATGTCGACCGCCAGGGAGGGACTTGGCGGCTCCTAGGCTCTGTGGTCTTCATCCACCGCCAGGTGAGTGTTCTAGGTGGTGCTGGGGGTTGGGGGGGACAGGGCAGTCTGGCCACACTGGGGTGGCTCGGGACAGGCTCAGGGCCTGGCTCTGCCCTGCTGTGAGGAGCAGGTTCCAGGGCACCAGGGCACATCCCAGGGTTTGGGATCCCATAGCTCCTCCAGCCCGAGTCCAGATGGTTTGCTGCCCTCCACAGCCCCAGGCCAGTATCCCCAGCCTGCCAAGCTGATAACATGCCCACCTCCTTGTGAGCTTGGGACAAAGAATGGTGGGGCAAATATAAAGATGGAAACATAGAGGTAAAAATCAATGTCTAAGAGGTTCAGAAATTCAAGACCAGGCACATCAAGAAAAACTCAGTACAGGCCAGGCACTGGTGCCCTTCCCTGGGACCAAGACAGGTACAGGCTGCAGCGGGCAGGGGGCCCTCACCTTACTGAGGGTCTTCTGGTCCCCATCAAATCTGTGTTCTGTCCCATTTGGGGAAGAGAACTGGGCAATTGCAGGGCTGAGCCTCATGCCCAGGTGGGGCCCAATCCTGACCATCTTGGAGAGTTGTGGGAAATGGGTTATTTTGAAGTCCGATGTCCACACATGAAACACACTTGATCCGACAGTTGTCTGGGACATGTTGGAACTTGACCGAGCCTGTTCCCTCGTGGCCTGTGGCATTGGTGTGACATCTGTGCAGAAACCTGGCCCTGACATGGTGTCCACTTGCCGGCCTAGGAACTGGTGACCACCCTGTACATCGGCTTCTTGGGCCTCATCTTCTCCTCGTACTTCGTGTACCTGGCTGAGAAGGATGCAGTGAACGAGTCGGGCCGCGTTGAGTTCGGCAGCTACGCAGATGCGCTGTGGTGGGGGGTGGTAAGTTGGGATCTGGTGGGCAGGGATCCTGGGTTGGGGCCACAGAGCCTGGGCAGAGAAGAGCAGGGTGCTGGGGGCATGGTTTTCTTAAGATTTGACGCCACGTTGGCAGGCTCCTGCCTAGACACTCACTCCCTTTGCTGCAAGTCTGTTACTGAAGCTGCACCTGGGACCCAGGCCCTGTGCTGCACCGTGGTCCAACTGCCTCCTGATTTCTAACACTTTCTTCTTTGAACTTGTGTTTTGTAAGGAAAGTCCCATAGGATGCTGTGGGGGACTTAGCTCCCAGGCCGCTACACCTCCTGTCCCACTGGGCTGGGTCCTCAGCTGGGTGGCACAGGTATAGGGAGGGTGTGGTGAGGTGATGCCCTGAGTGTCTGAGGGTCTGCCCCAGCCCTGTGCTCATCCCTGTGCTCCAGGAGGGGGAGACCATGATGGGTGGAGAAGCCCCAGAGAGGGCAAGAGCTTGCATTTGCACTGAATACAGAGCCTGGGAATTCTGTAGCCAGCCACGGGAGCAGGACAGGTACAGCCTGTACCCAGGCACCTGGGCAGGGGTGCCTGATGATCCCACACTTGATCCCCAGAGGCCCAATATGAGCTGACTGTACAGGAGAGCGGTGTGGGTGGGTGGGCGTCCTGCAAGGAGCCAGGCTGGCAGCTGGACCAGGTACCTTGCAACAGGAATGCAGCTAAAGGGAGCAGGACCCACCCCCGAGTCCTGTGTCACAGGTGCGTGGGCCTAGGAGCAATTTCTTGTAGCTCAGAGAATGCAGCCTCAGTGTTTCTAGGGGAAGCCTGGGCTGCCAGTGTCCCGCAGAAGTTGGTCACTGCCCACACAGCCTTCAAATCCTCTAGATAAAACAGTTTTTATGCACATAGGAGCACACAGCACCCGGGGGCGGGGGGCAGCTGGTTTAAGACTAGAGGGTGGAGTGCTGGCCACCCCCAGCCCCTCAGCTTTAGGGGCAGTGGGCCACCCTGGCCAGGCAGGGTGGGTGGGGAGTAAGGAGCTGAGCTGACCTCAAGCTGCTGGCTTGTTCTCAGGCAGGGACTAGGTTGCCCCTGCTCTGCCCCAACAAGCCCACCCTGAGTCCACTCTGTCTGCTAAGGCCCGGGGGCAGGATGGAGGTGGCAGCAACTGGGATGCAGGAAGGAAGAAAGATACAGCCCATGTGGGTTAGGGGACTGCGCAGGGCCCGAGGGCTAGAGGTGGGCAGCTGTGTCAGGTCCCAACCCTGAGGGTTCCTCCCTCCACTAAGGAAAGGCCTCCTGGCCTCCCCACCTTCCCCGCCCTCCACAGAAGGGAACTAATCTAAGCGCGTCAGGTGGGGTGAGAAGCTGCCTGTAGCTCTCTGAGCAGGCGTGTGCCCCTGTGTTTCCTGTGTCCCCTGATAGGCCAGATACCTACTGGTCAAGGCAGCATGTTTTCTGGAAGTTTCTAACATGCCAGACTGCTCAGAGAAAGCATGGATTTGCTGACACAGCTCCCAGGTTGGGACAGGCCTCAGTTTCGGCCTCTGCCTGCCCTCCTGGGGTGCCCGTGTCCCTAAAGGCCTATAGTGTCAGGCCCGATTATGTCTGGGCAGGAGGGTTCAGCCCCAGACAGGGAGCAGGGACAGGGTAGGGCCTGAGTGGGGCACTGACTGCCCAGGTCCAGGAGAATTGCAGGAGGGTGGGGAGAGGGTGATGGCCTGAGGTATGGCTAATGAGCAGTGCCCAGCCTTGGTGCCGCCCACCAGCCTTCCTGGCTGCCCACTGGAGCTGTGGGCAGCAGAGGCTACTCCCCAACCCCCCAGCCCGCGGCAGAGTGGCGCTCCCACTCCCACACCTGTGCAAACATCCGCCCGCTGGCCGGGAACACGGCCCCTTTGTGCCCGGCTTGGCACCAGTGTCCTGGCCTGTGCCGTCAGCTGCAGCCTGCGCCTCGGCCACCGTGTGCCCTGGCCTGGCCATTGTTCCCACCGGGCCCCCCGCGCCCCTGGCCGCCCTGGGCCCCCACCGCCCTGGGGCAAACAGCTTCCATTCAGCTGCCCCTGCAGCTGTCTGGGGGGAGCAGCCCCTGTGGCTTGAGTTATGGGCTATGTTCCTGGCGCTTTGTGGACAAACAGAATTTGAGAAATGCAAGACAGGGCAGCCTGATGGGGGCTTTTAAGCTGGTTTGCCAAATTGCAACTACACCCTGAGCAGTTGTCTTCCCTCGGTTTCCTTTGTCCTGGCTTTGTCACCCTGCAGGGGAGTGATGCAGCCCCTGCCCAGCCTGGGGTGGGAGACCCGCTGTGGTGCACTTAGCAGTGGGCAGCTTCCCGGAGGCCAGGCCATTTTGAGCTCCACACACGTCTGCCTTAGGCCTTGTCTGGACTCTGGGCCCTTCACTCCTCAGATGTACCCAAATAGGGCTGGAGCTGCCACAACAAAGTCTCACAAACTGGTTAGCATAAAACAACAGGAATGTATTAGATTTTGGAGGCCAGAAGTCTGAAATCAAGATGTGGGGAGGGCCACGCTCTCTCTAGAGGCTGGTGTGGGGGCTTGTTCCTTGCCCCGTCCACCTTCTGGTGACCCCAGGTGTTCCCGGGCCTTGTGGCTGCTTCATTCTTTCACGTCTGTCTCTCTCTTCTCTTATAGGGACGTTGTCATGGGATTTAGGGCCCACCCGGATAATCCGGGGGGATTTCATTGTGAGATCTTAATTACATCTTTGAAGACCCTGTTTCCAAATAAGATCACGTTCTGAGGGAACAGGTGGGAGTGAATTGAGGGGGACACAATCCAGCACAGGGCAGCGGGTGTCCCAGGGGGACCTAGTGGGAAGGTCTCTCCCCTGACTGGGCCTCAATTTCCCCAGCTGTCAAGTGGCTGAGCCACACTTCCCACACCCCTCTCTGGGGTGGAGATGCCCAATTCAGATGTGAAATCTCCCACACCCCCTAAATGTGGCGCCCGAGCCTGGCTGCTGAGGCATTTGGGGAGGATTTAAGACTTTTTTCTTCACTCTTGGAACAAAATGCATTTGTTTGTGTTCAAGTTTGAGCAGAGGGAAAGCAGTTTTTGCAAACACGGGCTCCTCTGTTCAGTGCCCAGGGGTCTCTGCAAACAGGAGGCTGCTGGGCTGTATTTACCCCTCTGCATCTAAATTTAGAACTTAGAGTAAAGCTGGAATCCTACCCTTGCCTTTCAGCAACCTTTTAAAATAGCGTCTGACTGTGTGCTCTTCCTTCTCACCTGGAGGCCTGGATGGCTCCTGACTCCCAAGCCACACCACATCCTGGTAAAGCAAGGCCTACTTGCCCAGATAGGGGCTGGGTATGGCAGGGCCTCCCAGACAGTCATGTATAAGCCCTGTTGGACCATCCAGGGGGAAGGGCTGGGGTTAGGACCTCCTTCAATCTGGGGAAGCCAAGGCCCCAAGGGCCAGAAGTGGCAGGGCCAGGCCCCTGCCCCAGCACAGACCCTACCCAGATAAGGACTTTCCCAGAACACAGCCTGCAGGACCCCAGCCAGAGAGAGCTCTCCTTGAGGAGGAAGGGACTTTATAGCTGGGTTTTGTAGGGTGAGTAGGAGTCTGCAATGCAGCAGGTCTGTCTGCCTGCACCTACTGACCCGAGGCCAATGCCTGGGGAAATTCTCACAGGAACCCAGCAGGCCCATCGAGGACAGCATTCAAGATTAATTTCCTCCTTGGGTATAGGGTGAGCCCTTGGAAGTCTCGGGGCTCAGAGACTTGGAACAGAACTTTCTAGCTACTCTTCAACAGAATAGGAAAAAGGAACAGTGGTATCATGCAGCACAGGGAGATTGGAAGAGGTGAGGTAACACAGCAGTCAGCAGCACTCTGACCACTGACCAACTATGCCCCTTGCACAGGTTATCCAACCTCTCTGAGCCAATCTGTGAAATGGGTGTAAGGTAACATACCTATTTCCATAGGTCACTGGAGAGTTAAGTTGGTGAATACACAGAAAGCCTGGGGTTACCAGGCACCCACCCAGGACTTAGGAAAGGCTGGTTTTAAATATTAGACGGGCATTACCAGCCATGGGTCTCTTGGCGTTGCCCCAAACCAGAACACCAGTTGATAGCCCCATGGAGGCTAATTCATATTAACAGGTTTGTGGCTACTGTGGTCTGGTCACATTCTCAGCCCCACTGGTCCTAAGGGTGGGCCCTGCCTGTGTCCTGCCCACGCCCCACATGTCCCCTCACAATGTACAGCTTTGGCCTGCCTAACCTTGCCACTCCTGGACTCTGGGACCCAGAATTTCTGATGTTGCATCCCCAGTGCTTAGGAAAACTTAGTGGCCAACAGCAGACCAGGGCTTGTAGGTGGACGAAGAGTGATGGGGAAGGGGCAAGGAGACCATTGTTGACTTCCTGGGGTACAAGTTCAAGTTCAGTGGCACTGTTGGACAGGCCCTGGGACTGGGGCAAAGCTCAGGAACACTCAGTTTCTCTATCTGCTAAATGAGGAGAAATGAGGAGACAGGAGCCTGCCTCTACGGGCTGACATGGGGCTGTGAGGATCACGACCCCAGAGGCAGCTCCTGGTCCTTCTGCCACAGAGACTTTACTCAGACATTAAAGGCCTTCTGATGGAGCTGGGCCATCTTGTCATTGGAGTCCCTGTCCAGCATGGTGCTTGTGGTCCTGCTCCACACTGGGTACTGGCAGGGTCTGGGCGGCCCTGGTCTTGCTCTGAATTGTGGTCTAGGAGGATGCAGCATGCACTGTGGCTGGCACAGGGTGGTATGTGGCTCTCACAGAAGAGCCTGGAAGGACCTTGATGGCCTGGGATTGGGGAGACCTCCCTGAGGAGGTGACATCTGAGTTGAGACCCCAAGGTACTGTCACTTGAGCTGCCAGCATATAGGGACTTGAGCCCAGCCATGCTGCCAGCTGGATGTACCCTTGGTGGCACCTGGAGTTTCATTTAGGAGGAAGGGACCAGAGAGGTGCTGACCTGTCCAGTGGTGCTGGTGGCCCCAGGCACGTCCCTTCTCCACAGTGCATCACTGTGTGTCCTTGCCCAACTGGGGTGTGGCCGGCCCGTCCCACGCCAGGGCGAGGATGCAGGACCTGCCAAGTCCTGAGGCTCCAGGCTTTCGTGAGCGAGACCATGAACGTAATGAGAAAGCCTAGGCCTGTGTGGATGTGTGTTCGTGTCTTTACTTTCTCCTGCTGAAGGGAAGCAGGTTTATTTTGGGCGTGTTTGCTTCTGTCTTTGTCCAGAGAGTGTGAGCCCACTGAGGGCTTCTCTCAGCCTCCACATGGCTCCCCCACATGCCAAGCCAGAGTCTCCTGGGCATCCTCAGGACACGAGTTCCTGGCATGGAGGATCCACAGGACCACGGTGTCCCACAGTCCTGGCTATGCCCAGCCACCCCCTCTGTCTGTGGCTTCTCCCCAGCCCGGCCCTGCTCTCAGTAGTCCTGAGTGAGGAGGACGTGGGTTGGGGGATTATTACCCAGGTGAGCAGAGTCTGGTCTGCCCTGTCCTGAGAAGCATGTATTTGAGCCCAGCCTTGCAGAGGGCCAGAAGGCTCGAGAGCAGGAGTCTCTGAGGTGACACAGAGGGCTTCGCACACATCCGGAGTCCATCTAGGTAACAGGCTTGCCCTGTGCCACAGCCTACAATAGGCAGTCAGCAGGGAGAACATCTTTAGCCATATTCCCTAGAGGGGAGACTGAGGCACAGAACAGGCTGAGGCTTTGCCTATGGACAGGGTAAAACTAAGACCTCCAGCTTACGCTCAGAGCCGCGGTGTCAGCCTGGGCTTGCTAGGAGGGAAACCAGCAAGGTGTGGCTACCTGGCGGTGCTCTCTGGCCCTCTCTCAGATCTTGTCCTGCAGACCACTGGCATCATGCCACGAGAAGGGATGGCCCATCTGGACCTGTGTGTTCAGCCCGCCAAGGGCTCTGGGGCTAGGTGAGATCCTAGGTGGGCTTCTTGCCTGGCCTGGGGCCTTCCTGAGGAGCCAGGGTCCCACCATGGCTGAGGACTCGTCCCAGCAACCTGGGAATGACTGTGACCACACAGGGTGTTCTGGGGGCCTCTGCTTCCCTCCGTAGGATCGAGTGGCCACCTCCCCCTAACTCTGTTCCATGAGCCTCTTCATGGGTAGGCTGGTCCCTGAGGCTGGGCCTACAATAGCTAAAGCAGCCTCTTAGCTCCTCCTGGGTTTGTCCCCTGCCTTCCCAGGGGCTGTGATGTAGAGTACACTTCCAGCAGCCTTCAGCATGGCTGTCTACTAGGCTACTTGGGCACAGTGACTTGGTTTCTGACTGGCCTGGTTTCCTCCTCTGTAGATGGTCCCCATATAGTGTCATGAGATGGTAAAGCAAGTGCAGTGTCCCGGAGGCTACACCATTGTGATTGTCCCTGCTCCTACCCCCTGGCAACCTCTTACCTCTGGGCCAATGACCACCACATCTCCAGATGGACCCCATGAGCTCTGTGGGCCAGCTCTACACAGCATGGCTGGAGTGGGGGTTTCCTGCCTGGTTCTCCATCCTCCCTTGCATGGAGTCTGATTCCAAAAGGAAGTAGTAAAATAGTCCCAGTGCCCCCCACTCAGGACAGATGTGGGGACTAGAAGGCCCCCTGCCCTGTGAGTGGAGGTCTAGGCTGGATATGAGCAGCAGGGCATGGGCCCTGGCTCACCCCCACAAGCTCCTCTTCTGGGCATGAGCAGCACGGCTGTGCCCCTGTGGCCTGCGCCCCCGCGGGAGCCTCAGCAGACCGTGTCCCTCCGTTCGTTGGCCCAGCAGACGTGCAGATCTGCATTCTAGATGCTGCTGCTGGGGACAGTTCCCAGCATAGCGACCATAAAATGGCCCATTCCTGAGCTGCTTGTGTCTGTGAATTTAGGAAAAATAAACAGCTTACAGGGAGGGGCCGTTTCCTCAAAAAGACCCTCATTAACTTGACGAGGAAGGCCTGTGGCAGGGTCTGCCCTCCACAGCAGGGCAAACACCCCAGGGCCACTTCTTGGGGCCAGACTTCCTCCCCAGCCTGGGGGCCCCTGCTTTTAATGGCCAGCCAGGAGGACGGAGTGTGGGGACCCCTAGACTTGGATGTGACGACCCCATCCTTTAGCTCATCTAAGAGGTAGCCTCAGGTACCCCCACCTGCACCTGCCTTCAGGAGCTCCAGGCTGCCCCCTCCTTCCCCTTTCCTCATGACCTTTTTGCTTTTAGATTTCTTAAGCAAGTTAAAATATGACATATTTATTTAAAAATTAATAATTTTAAAATGTTTTAAAGTAATTTAATACTATTAAGCATGCTGGTAGTAGCCAGCATGCCAGCATGTGTTATCAACATCTTGGTGGAGCCTATGGGTGCCCTTATGCCCAGCACCTGAGGTACAGGCCCCTGCCGTGAGGAGGCCTCTGGGGAACCCACAGTTGTAGACACTCATGTCCAGCTAGCTCCAGGGACGCTGTCTGGGTGTGGGTAGGGGCTGGTGTAATTGGGAAAGTTAGCTACTTAACAGAGAGCTTTTGTTTGTGTGGGTCATACACTCAATGTTTAATAAAACTAAGAAATGTTTTAAAGGAGTCCATGTTAATTTATTAATAGATCTATTATGTGCTTACATAAATAACATAATTTTATGAAAAGTTACTATATTTTCCAAGACAAAATGATATTGAATGAAAAATGTACATTTCCACAAATCTATGGGAAATCTGGCTCCTAGGAGGACGGCTGGATTCTCTCACCTCCCTATCTGTCTTGACGGTGATATCCAACTTCCTTCTACTTGGGAGGGAACCTGCTGGGTTTTGCCATCCCCACACCCAGCCCTGGGCAGGTAGTTGGCCCATACTTTTCAGGTGAGCCCAAGTTTGACTCCTGCTGCAGGGCACGGCCCATTTGCCCCCTTCTTTCTTGGGCCCAATCTTGTCCTCCCTGACCTGATGCTGGGATTTGGTCCTGCCCCGGGGGCTTTCCCCCCTCAAACCCTGAGGTGGTTCGGGACCATTGGTGCATGTGGTGCCATTACTGAGCAGCAGTAGAACCTGGAGTAGCAGGGGAAGCAGAGCCTTAGGGATATCACCAACAGTGTTTTGAGGGATGAATAGGAGGTCACTGGATGAACACTTAGGAAATGGGACATTCACACTGAAGAGGTGAGTGACCATCCTACTGAGATGGCTGGGTCAGAGGCTCTAGAGTTAGCTGTCACTCACTTATCTAGGCTGCAGAGGCCCTCTGAGTTTGAGGCCAGAGTATCCCAGGCCAGTTTCTGGGCCACCTCTGTGTGCTTTCTCTGACTTGTGGTGGGCTCGGTAAATACTAGCAGAATGGGCAGATGAACAGGTGGGTGCTCTGGCCCCTCTGCACCTGCCACCACTCCTGTCTATATTGTTGCCAGGGGTGAGTTACCACCCCCCACACACACAACAGGTCCAGGCTCAGAGTCTCAGATGCCTCCTATTCATAGCCCTCTAGAGAAGGTGGCAGTGGCCCAGCCCTCAGGATGGTGCAGACCCTCTGGGAGGATACCATGCCAACAAGGGCTCCCTCCTCCCACAGGGCTCCCATCTACCCACCTATCATGAGCTCTGCCAGTGGCTTGGGGTTGGCCTGGCTTCCCCTGCAGGTACCTGAGCTGTGTCCCCGATGTGTGCGCTATGCGTTCAGAATATCTGGGACCACACCAGTCCTGGTACTGTCAGGCTCAGACCTGGATTCCAAACCCTGCTGCACGTGACCTTGCCATGTGTACACACGTGATGCAGCTGCCTATGTGAGGTGCCCTGCCTCTACATGAAGTGTGTCTGCAGCTGTGCACCCACACGTGGAGCTGGTGGTTCACAGGAGGGGCCTGGCAGCAAGCATGCCCGTGTGCATGTGTGTTTCTTGAGGATGGCGATGCTGCAGGAAGGCTCCAAGCAAACAGCCTCCGTGGGAACGTGGTCTTGGTGCAGGGTACCCCCTGGGGGTCCCGGTGGCCGCCAGGGCTCCGGAGAGGCTGGCCCCATCATGCTGCCTGGATCCCCTGAAATTCTCCTGTCACATCAGGACATGTCATTGTGCTTGTCAGTATAACCCAGTTTCCCAAATGGGGTCCTGCTGCTCCAGCAGCTCTGCGTGTGCCATGCATGTCTCTGCGTGTGTGTTTGGTCCTGCCTGGCTGTAGCACCAGGCTTCCCTCTTCCTTGATAGCCCAATACCCAGGCTAGAGTAGCTGGGACCATCACTGCCTTCAGGTGGAGTTGCCTGGATGGGCCCCAAGGACCCCCCGCTGGCCTGTGGGGCAGGGCTTGAGCACAGCACTCAGCTGCTCTCATTTAGAAGCCTCTAGGCCTGCAAGTGGGTAAACACAGGGCTCCTGAGTGGGGGCAGAGCAGGCCTGCAGAGACCCCAGTGGTGGCCACACGCCGGCACTCAGGGGTGGCACAGCAGCCCGGGGCCCAGCGGGGGAGTAGGAGGCTCTCAAGCCGGCAGGATGTCATTTTCAGGCTGGCCCAGAGGCCCCAGGGGGCAAACCCCAGACGCCAGCAGGAGGTGGGGGTAGCCCCTCACTCATGTTGTCCTAGCACATGCCTGGGCGGGCAGCTCCCCACCCACCGAGAAGAAGGCTCCGAAAAGAGCAAAGATGAAACATGTGGTGCCCCGGTGGCGTCAGGAAGTGATGCGTCATCCTAGTCACAGCTCTTTGTCAAGTCAACCTCCCAGCCTCCCAGGGGTGGCGCCGGCAGCATTAGGGCCTGAGGGCTCTGTCTCCTCCGGGGTCGGCAGGCCACGGGCTTGGTGGTCTCCTTGGCTGTCATGCCTGGTCTTCTGTGGAGTGGGCTGTGCACCATGTCTGTCTCCCAGGGTCAAGGTGACCCACACCCTCCCACTACTTGGTTCCTGGTGCTTTGGCTGAGCTGCACAGTGTCCACCCTGGTGGCTGGGGTCTCTAGGCTTCTCTGCTCATCAGGGGGTGGGTTTGTCAGGACAGGTGGCCTCCCGTGATTCTAGGCCTGTCCAGTGCTCACCGCTGTTCCCTCCTGCAGGTCACAGTCACCACCATTGGCTATGGCGACAAAGTGCCTCAGACGTGGGTCGGGAAGACGATCGCCTCCTGCTTCTCTGTCTTCACCATTTCCTTCTTTGCACTCCCCGCGGTAGGTGCCCCTGGGGGTGACCACACGGCCCTCCTGGCAGTGGGCCTGCCTGCCAAGGAAGCTTGTTCTGAGCTAGGATGGCACCTCCTTCTGGGGGGAGGGGGAAGCGCCTTACCCAGGGCCCAGCATGCCTGCCTAGGGACCTGAAGGTGACCCTGCCCTGCTCCCGCCCAGCAGGGTCCTTCTTAGCTGGTGTGGGATGTGCCCTGAGGAAGAGGGGACCCCATGTGCTGTAGAGGCGGGTTGTGTACCTGGGGAGGGAGCTGTGGTCACTTACTGTGGCCTGGGGAGGGGCTTTGATCTGCATCCATTCCAGAAATTATAGACCGTAAGAGTCAAACCTTTCTGGCCCGCTATGTCTGGGTAGGCGGATGCCTGTGCTGTGTGTGTGTATGTTGTGTGCATGGGTGTCACGTGTGCTGCCTGTACCTATCACATATTCACATGTAACTACCATATCTTCTGTGTGTGCATATTGTGCGTGATGTGTGTATGTGTCCGTGTAGGTGCCCGCTTTATATGTATACGTGCTGTGCACACGGATCTGTGTGCGTGTGTGCATGCCTACATGTGCACATAGACACGTAACTTGTACATATATGCCTGTGTACACGTGTATGGGTGTGGCTTAGTATGCGTAACTGTTGTATGCGTGTGTGTGTCCCACAGGCACCTGTACAGATGACTGTGACACCTATGTGCATAGCTTGATGTCCGCTTGCAGGAAGCCCCCTCCCCAGTTGCGAGTCCTCTGCACCCACTAGCTGACATCCCCAATGGCCCCTGGCCCAGCGTGTGGTCCCTGCCTGGCACATGCAGAGGACCAGCCCACCTGACACTCACAGCAATCTCTGGGAGTGGGTGGCAGAGGGTCTGGTCCCTCCAGGACCAGGTACTTTACTGGATAGGTCCTGGGTGTGAGTTCTGTCTCTGCATCAGCCTGGGCCAGGCAGGCTGGGCCACAGGTGCTGGCCTCACTTGTGTGGCCTCCAGCACTGACCAGGCCTGGCCTTCCCATGGCAGTGACCCAGTACCTATGTCCTGTGAGGGAGGCCTGTGTGGACCTGAGCGGTGGCCCGTGTGGATGTGAGCCTCTTCTTTGCTCTTCCCAGGGGATTCTCGGCTCCGGGTTTGCTCTGAAGGTGCAGCAGAAGCAGAGGCAGAAACATTTCAACCGGCAGATCCCTGCAGCAGCCTCACTCATCCAGGTGCGAGGCCTGTGTGGCCTGGTCACCACAGTCACTGTCACTTCTAGCCCTTGTGTCCATTGGTGTCAGTCTGAAAGTATCAGCCTTGTGTTGACCCAGCTGGCCTGACAGGTTCATGCTTATAGGGGCATCTGCTTCTGTGGCCACGGGAGCCTGACTCCTGTAGCGGCTCTGGCCAGAGGTCACACCTCATGGGCTGGGGACGAGGCATTACCATGGCAGCCCCAGAACTGGGCCTGGTGGTTCTGAGGCTCCCTTGCGCCAGCTGGCCTTGGGCTCCCACCACTCTCCCCTCTGTCCTCCTCCCTCTGCACTGCTCCCAGAAGTGGGTCAGGAAGATGCTGAGCCTGGAAAGATGCATCCAGGGCCCCAAGTGGCTGTCCCCAGGAGAGGCAAGCCCAGTGCCCATTGGGGCTACCCAACAGGAGGCAAGAACCTATAATGTCAGCCTCCTGGGCCACCCTCTGGCCCACAGGGCAATAGGGGCAGGAGGTCCTGCAGACAGTGGGAGGCTAGGGGTACTGAGTCCAAATGGGCAGCTCTGCTGACCACCTGGGCTGTGCAGAGCACATCAGAGAATGAGGTTTCCCTTTGATATAAGCAAAAACTCAAGTACAAGAACCGTACTTGTACCGGCCAAGCCTTTGCTGCTGGCTGCTACAGGGACTGAGGGGCTGGTCAAGAGCCCCAGAGTATGGGCGTTGTTGGGTTAGGTGGGCCAGAGCCCAGCTGTGAACATGGTCCTCTGCCTGGTGCAGTGGTCGGGGTGCCCAGTGAGGGCCCCTCTGGATACCCTGGGCTAAATCTCCCTCGGGGAGGTCTGGGCCCCCTATGGGTCTCAGTGTCCTGGGTACTCTGCCCACCAGGGCCCCTGCTGTGACGTGGGTACTGTCAGGTGCTGGGGCTCAGCTGGGATCTCCACTCCATTCCTCTGAAGCACTTCCTGGCCTGGACGTTATGCCTGAGTGGGAAGGAAATACCAGCAGCAACCATAAAGCTGGGGCGCGGGGGCTGGCAGGGCTGCGCTCCCCCCACCAAGCCTAGTTTTATGGCCCCACGGTTTCTCCTTTCGGGGAGACCATAAATCAGGCCCATAAAACCCTCCATGGTCCCACCATGGGCAGGCTGCCCACTGCAAGGGAGCATGTCGGGTGCCCTGGGAGCACTGATGCTGTTCCCAACAGCCACACGTCCCGTAAACAAGCGGCTCCCTCTGCCCACACCATGCCCACTGAGGGAGGGAGCAGCTGGCGCCCCAGACCACAGGAGTGGGCAGCAAACGTTGGACAGCGCTGTGACATTGGGTTTGCAGGGAGGGGACGTCCCAGCATATGCACGGGACCCTGTGGGCCTCAGAAGGGCTGGCCTGAGGCCTTCCCATGACTCCCTGTCACCAGTGGGAATGAGGGTTGCACCATTCTCTGAGCAGCCAGGTGTATGTTCAGGGCTGTCATTACAGTGCCGTCATTGTCATCAAGGAGTCACCATCAAGCAAGCACTTTTTCCACTAGCCGCTCTCTCAGGCCTTCAGTGACAGGGCCACCAGGACAGATCCTCGTAAGAGGCTCTGGGAGCCCCTCCTCCTCCCTGCCCACCTGGATGCTGCATAGCCTCCTTTGGGTCTCCCCAGGTGATCCTGCAGGGAGCATCTCTCTGTAATGCAGGCTTAAAATCTTCACCTATGTACTGTCAAAGGAGGGAGCTCTGGGAGGGACTCAGCCTCACCTCCCAGCAGGCCCCGGTGGTCCCTCTGCAGCCCTTTGTGTCTGGAGGCCTGGGCTGCCGGGGCTGTGCCCATCCCTTGCACTTGCCAGGTGAGGCACTGATCTGTGCATCTGACAGTCAGGGCCTGGCTGCAGGACACTAGGCGCACAGAGGTGAGGCTCACAGGTGAAATGCAGCATCCAAGCCACAAGTAACAATTGAGTGTGAGGTGGTGAACTGCCTGGCACCAGAAGGATGTCAGGGCAGAGGGCTGTAAGCTGGAACTCTGGGGGTAGGGGACACCTGGGGAACGGGGCCCCAACCAGATGGCTTGACAGGTAACAGCCTTCCTCCTGCCTCATTCCAGACGGCCTGGAGATGCTACGCGGCCGAGAACCCTGACTCCTCTACCTGGAAAATCTATGTCCGGAAGCCATCCCGGAGCCCCGCTCTGTTGTCCGCTAGCCCCAAGCCCAAGAAGTCTGTCATGGTGAGAAGCCCCCAAAGCTAAAGCACAGAGCAGAGGCTCCTGATCAGCAGGGGGCATGTGGGACTGGCCACTCTAGGGCCAGGATTACCAGTCCAAAGAGAGTGCCAGAGGAGCAGGGTGGGCTGAGTTCCAGCCAGGGTGGGAGAGGAGGCTCTTGAGAGGGCCTTGCTGTTGGGCTTTCTTCCCTGAGCATGGCAGACAACCTGATGGAGGAAGGATAGCAGCTCAGAGGAAAGTCTTGAGGCCACAGGAAGGAGAGCTCAGGCAGGGGATGGAGGCTGAGGTTGAGCTTGGCATCAGCCCCCTTCCTGGCCCAAGCCCATACCCTCGTTGGAGAGACCTTGCCTTCCTGTCACCACCAGAGCCTTCACAACTGTTCTCCCTTCTGCTGGGACATTCTCCCAGGTTTCTATAACACCTGCTTGTTCACTTCCTTCACTGACCTCTTCAGAGAGGCCCCATGAGCCACCCCTCATGTGCTCTGGCCCTGTCCTGGCCCCTGCTCCCCTCGCCACTGCCCAGGGCCATCTTGGACATGGATCTATCCACCAGTTTCCTATCTGCCATCCCCTCTGGGTGCTGGGCTGTGCGATGATGGGGCAGTAATCGAGCTGAGCCCCCCAAGAAGCCCCTGTGGCTCTTTGCCCTGGCCCTGTGGAGGGCACTGGGGCAGGGCAGGACCATAGGCACTCAGATCAGTGGAAGGCCTGGCTCAGGATGCCCAGGAACCGTAATTTATAATCTGGTTTTTAGGTTAAGAAAAAAAAGTCCAAAGTGGACAAGGACAATGGGGTGAGTCCCGGAGAGAAGAAGCTCACCATCCCCCATATCACATGCGACCCCCCAGAAGAGCAGAGGCCAGGTCACTTCTCTGTGGACAGCTATGACACTTCTGGTGAGAAGCCCCCAGCATGGTGTGGCAGGTGGGGCAGGGCCTGGACAGCTGCTGTGGCCACTGTGCCTTAGCTCATGTTGGGTAGCCCCTGACATACACAAAGATCACTGCATTTTGGGAGCCTGAGCAAGTCAGTGAGTTTTCTCCTTGGACCGAGGTCCCTCATAATGAGAGATGGACAGAGGGTGGAACTTCTAGAAGCTTCTGAAAACTTGCTAAGTGCTTTGCCCTCAGTCTTTCACCACGTGTTCTATTGGGAGGGGAAGCTCAAGCAAGTGACAGGCAGACTGGCTGCTCCATGGTAGGTGGTATTCTTGAGTCTGTAGCTTTCTCCTGGCAATGCCTGAGTACATACCGGCAGCATGGTGGGGATGGCCCCTGTAGAGCGGTACCAGGCCTGGGCCAGAGTGTGCGTTGCAACCCTATTGAGGGTTTGGCTGTCCCCATCCTGGATAAAGGGTTTTGCTCACATTAAACCCTAAGCAGCTCTTTAATAGACATGGGGAGGGAGGCCACAGAGGCTAAGCACACACTGTCCAGGCCAAGTGGCTAAAACATGGCAGCACCTGGTTTGTGACCACTACCCGTGTTTCACCAGGCGCTATCTGCATAGATACACGAAAGGTACCGTGGCAATCCTGTCTAATGGGATCAGCCTCATGACCTCCCCCCACTGCTCTTGGGCAGCTTTGGCGGGAGTGGGGTGCGAGCAGTGGTCTCCCAGCTATCCAGCCTCATCAGAAGGGACACACACTATTCCTGCTGTGATAGAACCCAGCTTCAACAAAAATGTGCTGTAGGGTGGGCTGTAAGCATGTAGCTCTGCGGATGGTGCAGGTCCAGGCGCCTCAGGCCGTGAGTGAGGGGTGGGGACTCCAGAGTTGTGACTCAACCCTCAAGAATTAGGAAGGGGTAGCTGCGTGGAAAGGCCCCTACTTCTCAAGGGCGCTCTGGCCTCTCAAAACTCCAGTGCCCGTCTCTGGGGAACTACGATCTCCAGCACCTGTGCTGCCACCAGGATGGGGCACCGTGGCCCACATCTTCCTGTGAGAGGTGCCCCAGGCCCATCTGCTCCCTGTGCCACACACAGAGGTCTCTTTCCCTGCCCTGCCAGCCACTTCCCCTGAGGTAAAGTGGTGGGGGTGGGACTACGTTCTGGCACAGAGACAAACTGACCAAAGACTGGCACTGGGCCACTAAGGAGAGGTTCCGACGAGTCATAAAGTCTCTGCCCCAGAGTGTGGGTCCCCTAGGTGGAAGGAGGCCCCCACTTCAGAAACACTTGGCCATGGATAAACCATGACCTTGCCCTCCCAACATGGGAGACCCCTCATCTTCCCAACAGAGAGGTGGGTAGTCAGGCCAAAGGCACCGTGGGCAGAAGCCCCCATCCTGTTTGACCACCTGCTGCTGTCCGGGTGGGCATCAGGTCTCCTTAGGCCTGCATTTGATCCCACTAGCCTAGTTTTTTGCCCATTAAGGTCTTACCCCTGTGTCTCCCTGCGACTCAAAGGCCTGACCCCAGCCTGAGGTCCCTTAGCCACCATCTACCAAGGGCCCTACCTGCCAGTCCTATTGGTGGCTGGACACTGTGTTATAGACACTGAGCTCTTGGAAGCTGGGCATTGCCTCCTATGTGGCTGGGGTCCTCTGCTACACACATTGACCTCCCATCCCAGAGCCAGGACTACGCACCACCACGGTCCCATGTGGCAGCCACCCCATGCACTTAAGTCACTTCTGAATCCTTCCTTCCCACTCTAGGCCCTCTTCCCAGGGCCCGGGACTGACCAGAATGTCCCAAGACTTAGGAGAACATTCCAGCTCACTGGCAGTTCACCTTGAGGACGCTGTCACTCTTAAGCAGGACAAAGGGTGACAAACCCACGCTGCTCCTATCCCTTTGTAAGGGACCACCAAGGTCCAGCTTTTTCCCCAGTAGCATACCTGTACCTGGTCCCCATCACAGCAGGAAGGTGGCAGTGTCCCAGAAAGGGCCTACATCTGTTCCCTGGCCATCCTATTTAAGAGTCCCTGGGCAGCATCCTGCCCACTCCCTGTGGCCTTGTCAGACGCCATCAGGATTTGACTTAGACCTGGCCACATCTCAGCAAGCCCCTGGGACAAGCTCCCCATCTTCCCACTTAAATGGTACAAAGTGGGACTGTGCCAACAACTGCCTGGTGCCCCTGTGGCACTAGGTTCAATGGTAGGACCATTGTCCTGATGCAAATGGGGGTTTTCTGTGCATGCTAATGGGCAGGATGGGTGTGCCTGTCCAGCAGAGAGGCCTTGCTGTGTGTTGGACGCAGGCTTCTTAAGGGAGCCAAGCTCTATCTTTGCCACTAATCCTTCTGAGCTGGTGCCCTGCTCAACCCATGGTGGGCATGTGATGAAACACACATGGCTGTCCCACTGTCCAGGTTTCGTTAAACTGTTGTCACAGCCAGGCTGTCCAGAGGCCTCCAGAGTACCAAGTCCCTGGATGGGTGGAGGAGACTTTCCCAAATCTGCTGGTCCCAGAGACCTCAGAGGATGCTGGGCTGGCAGGTCTCAGGTCTGTGACCTCAGGGTCGAGTGGCACATGCCATTCTGCCTGGTGGACTTCAGGGAATTCCAAAATGATTGGGGGGGGAGCTCCTTCAAAGATCCATCACCTTGCCATGTCTTTCCTGCCTCAGTGGGTCTCTCTGTGTCTCCAGCTTCTGTTCTGTGGCCCTCAGCTTGGGCTCCCAGGCAGCTACCCACTGTTTCCAGGGCTTCCAGGGTCTTTTCCACCCCTCCATTCAGGGAAATGTGAGTGGCAGCTGGGGCACAGCGGAGGCCAGTGTCCTAGCCTCTCCCTCCCCTCCAGAAGACCAGCTTCTGCCCTCCTGCAGGTCCCAGTCCTGGTCAGTGACTGTCCTCCAGGCCTGCTCCATGTAGGGCCGAGGAGGCCCCCAGCAGGGGTGAGAGAGGTTTCTGCACCATCTCAGGAGGAAGGCAGGCAAAGCGACGGGAGCTGTGTGGAGGCCAATGGATGGGCACCTGGCTTGGCACAGGCACACCCAGAGAGGCTTCCTGAGGGAGGTGACATTAAGGCTGAGTAGAGCTGGCCAGGAAAGAGAGGCCATGGCATGGGGGCCCAGCTGTGCCTCTGTGGGTCACCACATATTTGTCAGGGCCCCAGGAACAGCGCTTGTAAGGGGGATATTGGGCCACCTCCCTCACATGGAGGTGTAGGGAAGCTCCCACCACATGAGTGCTGCTTTGGTTACGCCTGCTGGTCACTAGGGGCTTCCATGAGGAGTGAGCAGGAGCCAGGTCAGGAAGGACACAGAGTTTAGGCTTTGGTCCAGGGTGGCCATGGTTAGCCATAGGTTTTATACATATCCCCTGTAACCTGGTGGTTCAGATTGGGGGGCAGGGCCAGAGTCAGGTCTGGAGCACAGGTGGACAGATGGCAGGCTAGCCAAACAGGCCTGAGGGGGGACAAGGTGCTGGGACAACCAGGATGTAAGGTCTACAGGGCAAGGTGGAAAGTGGGGTGGCCAGGGTGAGCCACAGGCTGTTTCAGACAGGCAAGAAAAATCCCAGAGAACAACCGTCCAAAGCCCGTCCCCATCTGCTAGCAGAGCGAGGCCCCAGTGGGGCCTGGGGGTTGGCTGTCCCCACTCACATCGCTTTGCTTCTCTGAGGTGTGGATCTCAAAAAGGCCTTGACTCCCAAATGTGAGAGCCCAGGCCCCCATAGGATCGGGTGTGTGCTGCAGCCAACATGCCCAGCCTCGCCGTTCACCTTCTGCTTCCCTGGCTGGTGTTCTGCTGTACAGGATCCTCCCCACCTATTGTCTGTCTGTCTCCTCTGGAGTCTGACTGGGACCCTGGTTCAGGCCACGTCCTGTCACTTCTGGCCGCTGCTCTGGCCGCTGCTCTGGCCATTGTTCTAGCCACTGTTGCCTTTTGAAACAGCCTTTTGTTGTAGTGTATGGACATCCAACTTATGTTCACTCACAAATTTACCAGTCACACAGTCTGGATTTCATTTCTATCTTCTTTGAATCTGTGCTGCCTTCAGTGAATGTAAACCCTGTTTCCATTTGTCTAAAAGATGGTTCAATTGAGCAGAAGTTACAGGTTGATAACTGCATTTTCTCTGAAGACTCTGGAGCTATGATACCCCTATCACCTGGCTTCTGTAGACCAGCAAGCTCATTTTTCTTTCTTTCTTTCTTTTTTCATAAGACCAATTTTTTCTTTTGTTTTCCAAAATTTTAGGAGCAAACATTCTTTTTTTTTTTT